>JAQIXW010002039.1:0-16830 GCA_034700685.1 Willowsia buskii | reverse complement strand
TGCATAATATACGCATTTCATTTGGCAAAATTCATTCATAAAAAATATGTGCAATATAGGTAACCCTTGCATGAAGTTCAGGTTTATGAAAATTCCAAAAAAAACACCAATCCAATTTTTCATAGCATGTAAGTATATGTTGTCAAAGCTACAAAAATGTTTGTCAATTATACGAAATATACCTACCTCAATCAACTAAAACTGCGACAAATATGTTTTGCAATGGTTTTATTGCCTTCATGAAAACTCTATGATCAAATTAACGACAAAACTTTTTATGTTGATGAGTGGCAAACAACTTGGCTTATGATAGTTGCATGTGTAGTAAATACCACTGGAGTCAGTCCGATAGCATATCCCACGAGCATTTTAAAAAAGCTGATGTTGAGTTGAGAGTTGAAACTTGAGACATCACAGTCTTCGTTAAATTCACAATAAAGTGAAGATGTGATAATCTTCTTTTATGCTATTTAAATGCCACCGTTGTGTGTCGAGTTGCTGATGTACACGACCATAGTTAAGCATGCGTTGGTGGCTTGCTGATCGTGAGTCGGTTTCATTCAGCTAACTTAAATTTGTTCATTAGATGCTTGAGCATGCACACTTTGAGTCTTGGACTCAAAAAAGACATATATTGTCTGTCAGTTGAATATTTGCATTTTCTAAACCATTCACCCGAATTAAAAATCTACGCGTTAAAGAAACCTCATTTATTATAATCCCACATAACTTTGATTTACTCCCCTTTTCTCTGTATGCTGGTGATTAATGAAATATTACGTCTTGGTTATTATGTGATGTAATTTTTTTTAAATAGTATTTTATCTTCAATGTGTTAATGCGGAATGCGGCCATATTGGAAAAAGTACGTTGTATTCTCTTGTTAACTGTTGTGATGAAGTCGTTATCAGTTGTTAAAACTTATAAAATTTAAACTCTTTTATGTTCAGTAATGAACATAAATGCAAAAAAAAGTCTTTCAACATGATACTTGCTTGGATGATACTTTTATTAAATGAATATCATAGTTTATTAAATAATGAAAAGATGAATAAATTTGTTTTTATACCTACATGTTAACCAGGATTTTGTAAAATTTCCACCCTCGAAGATTTAGTTGGCAGGGAATGAGCAAGTTGATTGAATTTTATGTCACAAAACAGAGCACATCACAATAAACACTGTTTAAAAAACATGTAAGAAGACGTCATACTAACATATAGACAAAACTCAAGGCACAATATAAAATGTTTTACTGCACAGGACAAGTCCCAAATATCTCTGACATGCGATGACAGATTACACTTGCCATACAACAACTCGATCAATTCAAACGTAAAAACTACAGTACCAACAACTCAAACTCTTGATTGAAACTTAAAGCAAAATTATGGATTGATAAAAGGAATCTATCCATTGGTCGTTATTTTAGAGATAAAACATCATGTCAATCCAATTCAAATGTAAAGTGTACCTACTTCTGTACACAAACATTCAATTCAGTGTCAAAATTTTTGACGTGAATCTATGAAAAGCTGGATAAACACTCGTGGGGAAATTCAACCTGCCAAACGTTTTATATTTCACAGGAAGATCGTTAAAAATGAGCTGTTGACTGCTCCGTATTGAATATTTACTTCAGTAAAAAAATCAAATGTATAATTCTAGTCGCCGTGTCAAAATAGCCCTGCAAATTTAACTCATTTTCTGAAAGTCTTGTCTTCAGGCTCAGGTATCGTTTTCACTGCAAAAGGTTCATTATATGTGTTGCAATTTGCAACACCAGATCAAGTATAGAGAGAAGTATACTGTTTCAATCCTTCCTTTCCTCGTTGGTTCTTCACCGTCTCCTCTCAAATTATGAACATTATTTCATCGTGACCATATTATAACATATAATATCTCATGTACAAAATAAACTACTATGTGAATATTTAGAATAGGTATTTGTAAGAAAGCAAGGTATAGGATCAAGATCTATTTCAACATTAAAACATACGAACAAGCCTACGGACAGGCGGAGGAGAAGAAAAAAAGTTACTTTGGCAGAGAGCGTACAAATTACTCCAACACTATATCAATGTTGTTTTGGTGTGCCTACTGAAAACATAATACAGAGCTGTCGTGGTAGGAAATATATTGTTAGTTATTGTGAAAGGCAATAACGAAATGTAGTGTGTAAAATGATCATGAGTTCTCAGTTACATATTTTCGGTATCTGCCTGTGCTCGGCTCTGTTGTGAGCAAACTTAAGCCACCAAAAGAACAGTCTATTCTCTACTTTTTACTTGTTACCAATGCAATATTGAAAGCTTACACATACATATTGTACGGGTACTAGTTATGCGCCCGTTGAAGTCATGAATTTCCATTAATTTTATAGGCAACGGGAGAGTTTGAATAAATCACATCATTCACTCCAGTCGTAAAAAAGAACCGTTGAAGAGCTATTTAAAGAAGATTTTTGAGAAAGTTACAATCCTTTTCATATTTCCGCATTTTAAAACAGAGATGCTAAAAATATATTCAGTAATTTAGGTGAATCTCATTTGCATAACCCTCAACGCTTTCCCAATTCCGTTTCAAATTGATTAGCTTTGTAGATCGCTTTTGCTTCTGCGGACACTTGCTCTTAAGATCATAAAAAGCAGTAAAAGTCTAAGAGATAGCAAAACAATCAGGCCACAGAGTGAGGGGTAGAAAAACCATGATTCCTTGGTCTGACAAAAGAATGAAGGAAGATATGAATTTCATTGGATTTTTATGATGGTGAAATTAGCAGATCTCAGCTCAGGTGGCAGGATCAACGTGAAAATGTAATTCGACTCTGTGCAATGTCACCTTATCATAAGCGTATGGACGGTTTGAGAGAATCAAGTCGAAATGCAATATGAATACATTTCATGATGTTATTGTGCAAGTGCTCTAATATTACAAACTAAAACTTCAAGACATTTCATTCTTTTGTTACATATAGAGTAGTAGTAAAACGTTGGGAGGAACGAAAACCGGTAAACCAGGATTAATAAACAACCGAAAGCATAAGAACTGATGCTCTTATGAGTTGGAATACTCGATATTGTTTCATTGTAATTCATTCATTCATATTTCCTGTGCGTGCATATATTGTTATATTTTACACATACACTTCATAAGTAAATATACCGTATTAATTAATACTGTAATACGTTGAATATATTTTAAATATTATGTTTTAAAACATAAAATTACTACTACTAGTAGTATGGTTAAGTACACATTGTCTATCGATACACGTAACATGATACAACTTGCAGAGTTTACATTCACAACTCCCTTAAACTTATGAGGTGAAATTCAACAGGGACGCAATTCCAAGTTCAAAGTAGTATGTATTCCAAGTGAAGGAGTTTGATAGTGACAGACAGACAGACAACCATATTCCACTTGACAAGCATTTCATATGCGTACGATAGTTATTAAATTCGTTCTGTACAATTCAGACACAAGCATGAAAAAATGTACATTAGAAAGGTACTCACCAACTTTTATGTAAAATCCCATTCGATGGGCAGAATGTCTCTTTCATGCACATTCAAAGCCATTTTACATTTACATTACATGATATGTTCTTTCAGATTCAGAATAGCATGAGAAAGACTCAGTTGTTATACCCATAATATCGAATGAAGATATAAATTTTGGATATTTACGTAAAATTCCGCCGTAGCACATGTGTGCATTGTAATATAGTATTGAACTCGCATATCACAATATTACTTTTATTTGTGAAGCTCTAGAATCCTCGGAAGTTGGAAGTGGATAAAATAAAAATGAAAGAGTAAATGTTATTGTTTTTACGCATTGTTAACAAAAGAACGCATTAGCCAGTAACGCTCCTACTCCTAAACCGTTTGAACCCACATACGTATTTACGTTGTTTGTGAGTATTAAATATCCAAACAAATACTTGTACACATGAAAGAATTAAAGAAATTCTGAGATTTAAAATTAGAATCACCTAGGTAACCTAGTTAGTAGGCGGCTTTTCAATGAAGACGTTGCTGTTGTATTTACGCACTGCATTTTGAAATTGCATGTGTGCAGTTACTTGAGTAATAAAATTATTACTTTTATTACCTTAACATCATTTTGCCAAGAAGTCATTTCTCTTCGCTGTTGGAGGTATATATTTGTTGCGTACAAAATTAAGTCCATTACAAATTGGAGTTTTCTACATAAATAATGCCGAACCATTTATAAGTATTAAATTCACACACACATTATTACAAATATCGTATAGCCTGCACACATCCAAGAGAAAACATGAGCAGTGATCGGAGTAGAAATTACAACCGAGACAAAGAGCGTGAACGCGATCGCAACCGGGACAGAGATGGATACTATGGATCAGAGGTATTTATAATTTTGATATTCAAGTATTTAAATATTTCATTTTTGCTGCATATTATAAAAATCAAACTGCTTTTCACGTTCCTCATTCCTACCACTTGTCGGTGAAAAGTTGATGAATTAGTTTTGTAGCGTTAACTACTAATACTGGATACTGTAGTGTGATTCTTTTATTCAGTAAGATTATTTGGATTGTCGGCAGTCAAAATTTACTTCAAGGCAGTTGTATTTTTTTTTATAAAAAATCCGCCCGTCGGATGTTAAATTTGTAGTTGACCTTCGTTATTCTGACAAAAAAAAACCTTCTTTCCTTATACGGCTTAATAAACTACTAGGTATGTTTTATGATGTAAATTTCTTGTTCGTATTACACGGGCGCCTTTTTCTATCTTTTATATATTGCGACAAACCAGGGGGAAAATAATTATAGAGAAACCATCGACAACAAAACTATCATGTTTTAGCCTTTTAAAGATTTCGTACTTAATTCAGTTACAAAATAATCTAAGTATATTGGTATATGTCAATATCATGTTCTATAAGGTTAATAATATACAATGTATGTGTTACAATGTATAAAATTGAAAGTTGATAGCACATTAGCGGATTCCAAAATTAGTAAAGTAAGACAAAAGGAACACTAAACATTGCTTTTCTACTCTCTACTCTGAAAGATTTTTAATTTAATGTCATTCTTATATAATACTGAAAAGTCACTTAAGTTGAAGCAATGCATATTGCTTGTTGTTTGATTGTATGTAAAACTCCAACGTGTTATAAAAGCGGTTTGGCTAATCGAAATTTTTGCTGAATGCTCTATCTACAGTTCAGTCCCAATTCCTACAGGTGAAGGCACATCATTACCACCATCATCACCATAGTTCCAATGCTACATCATCATCATCTTCTGCATCAAGTAGCAAGGATTTCGAGAAAAGACGCTCAAATGAACGGAACGACTCAAAAAGGAAAAAGCACAAGAGGTCTCGATCCCCACATAGGAACCGTGATAGACGAAGGTGAGTTATTTTACTTAAATGGTTCACGATTTGCTCAAAATGAAGGTTATGTACATTATGCTGCATTATCCGGCATTATTTTAAAAATCTCTCATTGTAAAAACATAGCAGTACTATTATTTCTATTTCTTTTGAAATATATTATTATGCGTTCAGTCATTAAAGTTTTTTGTCGAAATGATATATTATTCGTAAAAAAGCTCTGAGCGTGATCGTCGTCATCGGGATAAGTCTACTTCAAGATCTCCACATAGAAGATATGACGATGAACGTTCTGGAAGAGACTACAAGAACAAGGACTCTGGTAGAAGGTAGGCGTTGAGTAAAAATATGTTTTAAAATGTGATCAGCCGCATTCTTAAAAATGCATCGATGCTTTAGTGCGTTTTGCTTATTGGTTGAAGTATGTAACTGAATATAAACTTGACAATAATAATATGAAAATTGTGTGTATCAAGGAATATTTTAACTGAAGTCTCATAAATTTATGCATCGATTTATTAGAAAGCAGCAGCGTTCACGATCTCATTCCAGATCAGCCTCGAGAGAACGAGAACGAGCTCGTGAGAAAAGTGAGTCCTTAAGTCCTAAATGATTATTTGTATGAATGAAACTTTAGTGCTTTGCAAGCTATTAACAGACATTAAACTTTTCTTATTTTCAGATAAGCAAGAGGTTAAACTTCAAATGCAGCGTAATTACGAAGAGCAGCTGGAAAAAATGAGGAATGCAGCAATAGCACAACCTACAGTTCCTTTGGTACCTCCAGTTAACCAGGCTTCAAGATTGGTGGAGCAAATACAACAACGAAAGCTTCTCTTCAGCAAGAAGGTACTTGCGCTATGATGTCTACTCATAAATACAATCCATCAAGTAATTATTTATGACACGCACGTTCCTTATCAAAATCATCCTTCATTACCTTTATATTTTTTAAATGTAGCCGGAAGAAACTGCGACACCACCAGTCGCAACAACGCTTTGGAAGCAACCAACGTTCTCAGATGACGCGGATGGCAAAATGTCAGCGAAATTCAAACGACTTATGGGAATGAAAGATGGTCAGTGAACAGCAAATTCGTAACGAGAATATAAATGCTTTTTTTCGTTTTTTCTATGATCATTTAAATTATTTACGTTGTTCTTGCAAATATTTTCAGATACTGTAGTAGCACCCATAGCAGCGCCTTCTTCTAGCAAAGAGTCAGATGTAGTAAAAAAGCAGCAACAGTACTTTGAAGATCTTGAAAAGCAGTATGAAGTGGCGCGGGTGACCACGCATACTCAACGTGGCCTAGGATTGGGGTTTGGATCCTCCTCTTCAAGTTCTCTTCGCTGAATCCAGACATTTATTTTTCACTTTCTTTATTAACTGTGTTGTAAAATAATGAATATTTGCAGAAATTATTGTTACTTACGTACATATTATTATTATTGTATGTATACATCATTTGCGTCGATAATTACACGTTACAGGAAATGTTCAGCAAAAACCTTGATGATAATTAAAGATTGACTTATGTTATGTCCAGTCTAGCAGATTACTTTTATTGTAAAAAATAGTGCTCCTTTTGCTAATTCTAAGGTAACATTTATTTTATATCGACACATATTTTTGTTATGGATTGCTATTCACCACATCATATAAGTATTCATTTTAGGCTTTAAAAAAGTATTGACTGCATAAAAAATTACAAACGAAAAGGGAAACTCTTTGCTATTTTACTTGCCATCAAAAAGTTGGACCACTAAGCTTAAAATAATTTAAAAAGTTCACAATGGGTGGAATTGTAGTAATAGCTTGCCTAAAGTATATCTCATGTTCATGTTTAGCCGTCGCCAAGGACTATGTGCACTTTATTCTTTTTTTAAATTTATTTATTTTGGGCCCTTCATTTACTGGAATGGTGACTACTGTTAGTAGGAACTCGAACCGACCACAATGTCTATCCGTGGAAAATTATTTGTTGTATCATATGCAACCTTTTGGGTAATTAACGTGAACATATTTGATTAAATCTACCAAGCAGGAACATACATACGTAGTATTTTTGCGTTTGAGATTCAGAGAGCGTTAGAAATTTTTCTGTGCAATGCATTCCAACAAAACTGACGATAGCACAAGATTTACCTTACCGTAAGTACCTTTCAAAAATATACAACATAAGACTTGTAATTGAAAGGATTACTACCATGCATCGAATTGTAGGTACCAATGCATATGTCATCGACACACCAAGTAGTTAGCTCATTCTTTTGCGTAAATCCTCGACAAACATCCTGCATACTGATTATTCACACTGACCTTAACTGACTTTCAGTTTTCAATAGCACTCATTGAGATACAGTGGGTATTTCCAGTTCAAAGTTTCCTACTAGTTAGGAGCATGCATAAGTCTTGCCTCCTTGCTTTATTATACTATCGTTATTGTGGACTACAAATTTACAAAATGGATTCGTGTAGCGAGAATACTTTTCGATTTAGCATACAGGGAATTGTGTAACTACTACAAATCATGGCTTGCAGTGTCATCGTTTTTTTTTTGCAAAGTTTGCAAATTACAGTCTATAAAATCATTTTACTCCAGTCACATAAAATAAAGCATATAGTCATTGTTCACCTGATGTTCCATAAAATTCAAGAACTCACAGACTATTACTTTATCCTTTTGATAGAGCTAGATAGTAAAAATCGTTACCACAACATCAAGGTGACCGTTGTCTGCATCATCAGCATATATTCTGTTTGTGATCATTGCCAAACAAAACGCATTCATTTAAACATGAATGGTAGGACATTATGGTTGAAAGTAAGAGACCCTTTCTAATAAATACATTGGAAATTACCAAATTTGCAACAAAGTCAAAAGAGAGAATTAAAAAAATGGAGAACGAGTAAAAGGTCCAATGTCCAACAGTTTGTGAAGGCTGAAACTTCGCCTACAATATTTTATTCCATTTCATATTCCACTCATTCATAGGTAATATAATCTAGTAATATACCACAATATGTTAATGCCCCCAGCTTAACCCTTTAATGCAATAATTTTTTACATGCATATTTAGTTCATTAACTTCATGAGCGACCATTCCATTCAGTCTAAATCAATCAGAAAAACGATGACAGTGCAGCGAAAAAGTTACAACAATAAATAACCAATATACATAAAGATAAAGATTGCATAAAAGTATGATAAAGTACACTGGACAACCGCAATCAATGCCAATTTTGCATGTTTTTAGTATCTGATTTCTTGAGATGATTTCCATTAGTGTGTTCTTGCCTAAGAATTGTAAAGTTACAGCAAAAACAATTCGAATACTCACCCAATAAAAACAAAATGAGCCATGCCATTCCACATGTCCAAATACGAACATTTAGGTTAACAACTACAACAGCGACGTACGGTTACTTGTGTCATGATAATATATTATTTTATACTATTACTAAAAGAGCTACTCATCGTTGCAGTAAGAAAAGTAGTATTGTTTGTATTATTACATATTATATTAGTAGCCCCTAAAACATTTTATACACAACAATGTAAACTAAATAGATATACTGCTTTGCTGAGAGTAATACCTACTCGCATATTTAATATGCAAGAAAAGTAATTCATCGTCAAAATAGGCGTTAAAAGTTGCACCAGCACAGGTTTAATGGTCCTTGCTTGGCAGTTTTTGTCAAGTTTGGTATGTTTGCATTGGAGATCATGAATGAAAAAGAAAAAACATGCTTGCAGAATAACAGATCAACAAGAAGTTAGTATGACAATCATCATCCGTACACTAGCAATACGACTGTTACGGCAACAAACAAATGCCATGAATTCAGAGTATAGAGAAGGGATGAAGGGAATGATCCACTATTACTACCCACTTACTATATACTTACGCATTTGAACGTGATTCTCAACAACTTTTCGTACGCTGATTTTCCATTTACTACTGCGTCACAAAATAATGTAAAATATATCCCCAACTCACACTAACGAACTTGCCATGTAAAAAGTGTCACGACAAATTGAGTTTTAACATAAAGTTTTAAAGTTAACATATTTTTATATAGAGCAATTGATTAGCAGTAAAATACTTTTAAATGAACACATTAGAAAAAAAATTAAACTTAAAATTTTTTAAATGCTTTACCGCACAAGTTCGTTTCTTCAATGATGGGTCATAGCAGTAGAGAAGGAACCACCCTCGTAAGGCCTGCTTGGCTAAAACCCCACACATTTGTTTGATATTTGAGAAGACCGGGATGAGGCACCTTTCGCCCTTCCAGTCCCAACCCAATAAACTATACCATAAGTCAGCATTATTGGTGCGTATTGATCGACAACAAATAAATATGAATGTATTTTATTTCAGATTTCTTTTTCTTTTTTGGTACAAAACAAAATATTGATTTATTCATTGAATAAAAATTTTGTTACAGTTTTCTGTAATTCATTTTGTACATAATATTTGATGTCTTGTCGTGACACCTTTTATGCGGCAAATTTGAGAGTGTGCAACCGAATAAAACTTTACCTTCAACATCTTAATACTGCCTACCAACAGCACGGAGTAGATCGAGCAACTGATTTTGCATCGTATCATTGTTACCTCTTTGTCGTCATAAAATAATGTAGTTTAATCTCTGTAATCAATCTGATCTGATATCGGGGATCTGATATGAGACGTTGTTGCAGTTACGTACGACTTCTCCTTCTAGAACCTGATCTCGTTTACTCTGATAGCACAAATAAGCCACCAAAAACCTCTCAACTAGCTCTAGCTTCTGTAAAGGGGGCCACTGCGTTGTTCTTTTTGTCGTACTAAAAATGACTATTTATTTTGTGAATTTTCATGTCACTCCCATTTTCCTCTTCAATAGGGCTCGTTTATTTAGATTTTCGCAATGATTTCAATAAGGTTAATGAATAATTAAAATCAGTAAAAAGCCTTTTTCTGTTACGTTTCCCTCATGCGTGCCATGCAAAACTGCTTGAAAAAATGACTACGACTAATGTAATATTATTGAAGCAGCAACAAAAATACACACATACATAGTATAATATATCACACCTGAACATTTAGCTTTCATTCCTAGCAAATTTTTATTTCCGCATCTATGCACACATCAGCCAAGTAGTATTCTAGTGTAGAATTAGTAGTTTACGTTACGTGATTTATCGGCTTATCTTCAATATAGTTGCAGCTATACTATGCCTACATTCACATGCACGAAGTTAACAACAATATAGTTCATCATAGGATATGTTCGTGGTGCTAAAAATGCACTTAACAACTCATTCATCCGTGCATTGTTAAAACACATTTATCCCATTTATATCTCAATTTTCGAGTATCTCTACATTCCTCGACATCCACGATTTTTTCAAGATGTGTGTCGGCAAACCAAAGCTAATGGTAATATAGGCCATTCAGCAGAGCAGCTTTTTTAAATAAAGGACACATATCCATTATCTCATTATACACACAACTTTGTTGAAGGGTGGAGTGCGAAAGAATATACGAGTTGGCAATGAATGAATATGAGGTACGAATATCCCTACACACATATGTACGCAACACAAAGTTTTTATAATAATATCTAATATCTATTAAATATTCTGATGTAGGATATTGGACAATGAATAATATTCATATCTCTAGATCTCTTCTGTATTTCATTAGAGGCTGATTTTGTCATTCTCATTAGCAAACCCAATATTATTGGAATCTTACTACTAGTAAGTAAGCCCAGTTTGGAATACATCGAGGTGTTTTTAGCCGGAACTAGTAAAAACAAAAATAATCAAATCAAAACGGCTTTACCTGGAATGAAGATGCTAAAGGAACAAGAAACTTTATTTTACTTTCATAACATAATTTTCATAGAATGGTTCATTTTCATGTAAATGAATAATGGATTTGTTCAACAATGTACTCACTGTGCTAAAATGCCATAGCATTGCATCCAACTGCGAGGCTTGACTCAGTTCCTAGTAAGAATTCATTTGAAGAGGTCAAGCCTCTTTGTGCCACAGTAAATTCTGATCTTTTAAGAGACAATTTTACATGCAATTAAATTAGGGGCTATAAATTTCATTCTCTCAGCATGTCTGCTGCATCTATCGAAATCGTCTTAATCACGCATGTAATCAATAATATTGATTCAATATTGAGGCAACTGATTCCTGAAGAAATGAAAGTACATGCTTCAATTTTTATGCGACCTCAATAGATTGATTTTGATGCATGAGTTTACTCCATCAGTTAGCAACATTTTAGCAATCGTCATCAACTGTTTCCTGAATTCCATACTACTATTACAAAAGATAATAGCAGACCTTATTTCTGGCTGCTTTAACGACGTATCAAAGTCAACAATGGTTTACTTCATGAACAAGTGATAATAACAGGCCGACCTTTCCACTACCAAAAATAAACGTTTGCGAAAGGTGCAAAAAGAGAGCGGTACATAAAGGATACGGCGTATGGTAAATATAAATGAATTGTAGGCTGAAATTGTAGAGCAGCAGGAAGCAAGGAGCAGATGATAAAGCGTTTAGTTTACAATTTGTAGTAAAAAAACACTAAACACAGTCAGCTCTATACACATTGTTAGATATTTGGTTACATTGTTCATTTTTTTACTTTTGATAAGGTTTCTGCAGTTGCAACGTTACAAAAAAATTCTCATACTATATACCTACGTAGGTAGGCATTTTCATGAAAATGTGGAATTAAAAATAGCTGTTCAGCCGCTTCACTCCGGCATTGACGATGACAATGATATACATCTATATAACCAAGCAAATCAGGCGACAAAAGAAGCGCACTATGGCACCTGTAAAAATCATACAGTGCATGAAACCTCTCTTGAAACTAACTCCTAAGTTGATAACTATTAACTTTTTAAAACTCGATGCACGAATTTTTGTCAAGTGATTTTCATCGTGTTCGAGTTTTCCTCCATCAATGTACATTGGTGAGCATAGTCATTAGTCATTACTGAACTAAATCCTATATGCATACTATATATTCATACATGAATTATAAATCCCTTCCCTACATTTACCAATCCACCTTGAAATCCAAAAAATGTTAATGCACACTCAGGAGGTAAGTTGCCATCGCCCAGTAATTAGTCCCTCTAGATACAATACTAAAGCAATCAGCCGGTCTCTGCTGCTAATTGTATCAGAGTAGTATCAATGCAATTTTCTATTCATTGTGTTTCAACCACTGCTCATTAAGTAGTACTTGCATATTTGTCCCTGCAGATTCTTCTTTGTCATTGTTTGTCCATCCCCTACCATCACTCTGTTCATCATGAGCTGCTGTATTTAATCTTGATATTAACATCAATACCTATATTATGTAGTTCCAATCCAAGTTCCATCCATTGTTTTCATATGTACTGCATGTATCTATGACAATGTTGATACGATCCTTGTTTGCTATATAGGCAGGCATGAGTATGATACATACATGAATCATTATATAGGTACCCATTAAGAATCCTATCGTCAATTGTATCTTAACTCACATTGCAGAAAACGCATGATACTAAATAGGCATACACCACGAAGATAAAATATTATGCTACGTTTACGTGCATTTTTTGTACAAGCAATAAAAACTTGTTTCGTCTGAATAGCTGCAAACGCCAACAATTGATGAGCTACAGCAGCCGAGAAGCCACACAATAACCTCAATCACAGCTTGATCATTATACATTATAAATTTAAAACTGCTATTACTTTACTGCTTCTGCGTATATGTATTGCAACCGCGGTTAATGTAATGCCGCGACAACAACAATGATATAAATTCATGATGATGATGCTGATTATAATCATTATGATTACGTTAGTTGATGTTCGTTCTAGTAAAAAAAAATCTTGCCATCTCTTTCTTTGGCCAACAAAATCCTCAAAAAGGGTGTCCACGTTAAAAGTTAAGTCATGACTTCTCTATTCATAAAACGCCATGTTACAGAGCACCTCGTATTACGTGATGCACAATGCACATTGCATTGCTTGAACAAGACGCAAATCTGTCTATACTCGTGTTTTGTATTCTTACTAAAAATAAAGATATCTGTGTTTTAACATGCTTGTATCTTTTCACTTGGTTCGATAAGTGTGGTCTAAATTTTAAAAAAATTGGAATGGAAGAAATCTACTCTTTGAAATCAATGAATGACATTTAATAGAACATTAGAGACTATGTGTATCTAATTACATACTATCATTTTTCGGGGCGCAAAAACTGTGCATTTGATATTTGTTGTGCTTGAATTGACGCTAACGAAGCAATTAAACATTTCAACTTCAATATGCTTTATAATTAACTTGTTTGATTTTTGTTTTAGGTATAGAAAATGTGCATATTGATATGCATACAAGAAAATACTTTAACCAGAAAGTAGTTATTGCGGAATGAAGCGAGGGAGGATACTAACTCGACGGTGATTGAGTGAGTTGGACGAAAGGTAGGAAGAAACATAAAGTGACGAGATGTCTGGTCGGCAGTCTTTAGAGGAAAAACGCTATTTTGGCAAATGACTGCAGTAAAATGTGGTTTGTTGTCTCACCTAAAAAATAAAATAGCGTCATCATTTTTTGCAAAGATTTTCAAAGAATAAAGCATCTAAACAGTGTCATGATGACGGTGATGTTGCCAGTGTAACTGATGAAGATAAATAATGCCTGCTATTAAATTGTCTATCTAGCATTAATTGTCAGACAAAAATTCAAAAAACAGTTTCACTGAAACGAATGGGCAAGCTAAAAACAGAGCAAATCTACGCATGCTGACTAGTAGGGTTTTACAAGACACGCATGTCACGATAACAATGATTGTGAAAAAGTTTTAACAATGCACAGCTCGCCTACATGCAACACACATAAACAGCTGCAGAAACAAAAAGGACCAACCATAATAATTCTTTGTGAAAGAACGAAAGTATCACTAAAGGCAACGAGAAGGTTAATAAATGCAGAGTGAGAGAATATCTTAAGGAGGGATGGATGAGGTAAAAATGTAAAAGGGAGTTGGAGGAGAAGAGGGGCAATGAAGTGAATGGTGAATGGAAAGGAGAGGGCCAGGTACTTCTATTTACCATTTTACGTACCTGCCTCACCAAAAAGTTTCTCTTCGTCATCATTCTCTCCTCTCTCTCTCTCCCAGCCTTTCTAGTGCTATCGAGATCTGTCTTAAAATAAAACCTGAGCAACAATAGTAAAGTGGCTAAAGACAAGGTAAAGGATGAATACCTATACAGATGCTGACAGATGAATTGACTGGATGTACTGACAAACTACATAATATCATGCATGCCTTCACAAAAAGTGTGTGTCCTTCGTCCACTTGCACTTGCTTAGTAAAGTCCTTTTTTCAAGCACTCCGTTCACATTTATTCAAGAGGCATTTTCCTCGCCTCATTGCAAATGCATTGGCTACCTTGCGACGAGGAAAAAATGGAGAGAATTTATGTGCAAGGCTGAATGTAGCTTAAAAGGTATATCATTTATCATAAATGTATTTTACCTACTTGTTTTCGTGCTTCTCAATAATGCATACTCGCTCATATTTACGCTCTCACATAACCAGTAATCTTCAACAATGCAAATCTCTTCTGAACGAAAATCTTCGTATGTTCTCTGTCGCATTAACTTCTCATAGCTTATTCTCTGTATCATCTGCATGTAATCTACCTGATCACTCAAAATCTTGAAATAGTTATGTGTGGTAGATACATAATGCATAAATGCGGAGAATGCTACAATGTAAGCAAGCAAAAACAAGTCATTATTACATCGTCAGTAGTGGTATACCCTTGGTCAGCATTGCATAGGTAGTAACTGTGCCTTGTAAACTTGCCACTGCAGCGCCTTAAATGCACGTTGGTCAGTAATTTACAACGACAGGTAGGTATATTCACGTATGCGTAGATAAGTAACGTTTGTTAAAACTGATTTCGTTCGCTGGCAAACAACGTGCATTGGTACGACTTACGACGACTGCCAGATAAGTCAAACTAGTACAATTTTGATATTACCATCATTATTATGATCGCCACCACGTCCATTGTTACGTGTTAACATGTACATGTAAACATATTTTTAGGAATGATTATATGATGGATGTTGTGTTTTTATATGAATTCAAATGAACCTCACAGACAGTAAAGTTAAAGTTGTACTATACATAGGTGGATTGCAGAAGGGAGGCCAAAAAATAGTTTTAAATCTGTGGTTTGCGTATAATATCATTACGTTTTACGACGATGATGATGAAGTGAGAGAAGAAAATGCTGCCGTTCGTTATTGTTGCTCGTAAAGTATATAATAAGGATCGCAAATGCACTAAAGTATTGTGTTCTGACTAACTTTACTGCGAGTCGTGGTATGCATATTTGAGCCATGTAACATGCATAGGTGTATAGTGTGATGTCGGGCGATGAAAAAAGTGAATTCTTGAGTGGCTTTAACATTATTGCGTATTGTTGCAGTTTGCTCTAACCTATTGTTACACTATTTCGCTGGCGTGGCTCACAGTAAAGCTTCATAAAAAAGCCATAATAAACCGTCATAGAGTACATTAAAGTATATACGTAGCTGAGAACACGCATAAATAAAATTCACCGTATAATAATCAGGTTCGTTTGGAAATTCCCCGGCGCGGGTGCACCCACTTTTGCTAATATGGGAGAAGGACAGAGATAGTCAACTGTGCTATTTCACAAGAGGAAAATTCTTGTCCTTGTCATCTGATTTAAATAAACTGACACCCGTACTCTTGTCATATATTTCGTTTTAGAGGAGGTGTGCTTGTTAGCCCTTGTGCCCAGCACAATGACAATGACATTTTTCATGAATTTATTCTGTCCTGATCAAGAATTCAGTTAGATCAGGAATAACAATGGGCAAACAGACAAACATGACAAAGCTGGAGCATACTTTCATCTGTTGCTATTAGCAACGTAATAATAAGGCACTATCTACAAGGCACACACACATACACCGATCAGATTCATCATCGTCATAATAACAATCATAATCTCTATAAGAATTGTGTAGCAGTTTAGATACTAGTAACTAAACATGTCGCACTAGAGCAACTTCTCAAAGCATACAAATCACAAAAAAAGTGATATGGCAAATGGTATCATATCGTATGGGGTATCGTTCGTAAATATTAGGTAGTGTTGTATAGGGATGATGATCATGATGATGTTAGTAGTATGCCCTCCCAACTAACTATAACTCCAACTCTGAGTCTCCTTCTTCCTCCTCGTCTCTAATGACTTACTCTTTTCGTAGTGCCTGCCTGTTGCATTGCATTGCACTATTCTGAAAAACCCCCTAAAAATTCTCATATAGCCGAAAATCACAGGGTTTATAGAGCTTTTCAAGGCGAG
>JAQIXW010002038.1:0-16832 GCA_034700685.1 Willowsia buskii | reverse complement strand
TACCGTTCATTTTAGAAGTCAATGTCATTTCCATTCCATTCTACAGGACGGGTACTCCAGACTCCAGACTCCAGACTCTGGCCCTGTGTGTAGATTCCAGATGATTCAATTTTTTAATTGACCATTGAACTCATCCCTAATGAAATACACGAATCATCTTGAGGATGATGATAATGATAATATACAAACCAAATGTGTCAAAATTATCACAAATGAATGCAGGTATTTCACCGAAAAATCTCGTTTGGAAGAAATTATAACGCGCTCAAACATTACAGAGGATCAAAATAATGAATATGCCCAATCCATGCTCAGGATTCTTTTACATTTTCAAAGATAACGCTTTCCCTGTTTCAATCATTTTTAATTTATTTGATCCATCTGATAAGTACATACATATTGATTGGATTATTGTTTTTTCAGACAAAATTTATAACTGTGATGTAAAACATACAGTTCTTAAAATGAGCAAACGCATCCTACTTGCATACAAATGAAGCAAATCAAATCCCCCGAGAAAATTAGTAAGCAGACCACTAATCCAATCAAATCAACAACTTCTATACATGCTCAATGAAAGTGACAAGTTCATGAAGAGAAAGTGAGAGATAATTAATTGGAGTGAAAGTTATTTGCTCACACCCACCTAACCTACCAAAAAACACGTTTCCAAAAGTTTTATTGTTATTCGTCCGTTTGCGAAATCTGAGGCAGCATCATGGCACTTTGGCACTACCAGGCTGTTTGATGTATGTAGTTCTAAAACGCTCCTGAAAGTTAGTTTGCATAGTAGTGTAATCACTTCGATAAGATCTGGAATGAGCCATATGTAAAACGCAGATAAAAGTCTGGGCGTCCTCGTCCCTTAAATATGAGTTTTTAAACAAATGTCTATCGACAACTGCTACCTATTTATAATCAAATCTGATGACGGTACGTAACGCATATTATACTCATACTATACCAGGGTTTCCTCCAGTGAAAGCGCTTTCCATAGAAAATCGTATTTTCTCCATTTTATCAATCGAAGAAAATCGTGAAATGAGTTTTTCACTTTCACTTTTAAATCAGTGTGTAGCGACAGGGTAATCAAATCAATCTATCAGGTTGACATTTCCAAAGCTATAAAGCTATGTATACAGCGAATCGTGTATAATAATGCGTGCGTGTTTGTAACGTAGTACCTATATTATACTAAGACTGTTCTAAGGCCAGAAAAAATGTTAGCTTTCTCTTTTTTTCATTGAATGTGCCTATTTTCTCTTTCTTTCTTTCTGTAATATTCCGCTATTCTACTCTTGTTCACATTTATCCTTCTTCAAGAGCTTTTCTTCGACAGCCTGATTCATGCTTTGCTATCAACTATAGCTTTCCGTCTTCCCTTTTGGACAACTACGAATTCTTCCAGAAGAATGAACTGTCAATATATTTAATAATGTGCATCAACACACTCAAACAAATTCTAATGCTTCACATGGCAGTCATATTCAATTGCTGCTTTCGAATGCAACCTATTACGTCTGAAGGAAAATATAAAGTTCACAATGCGATTTTCGTTTAAAAAACAACAGAGAAAGCTTTTCAGCAGTATATAATGCACTTTATTAGATAAATGAGTTTTTCCGCAAACGGATGCTGTTCCATTTAAGCCATTTCTACCTAACTCGAGATTAGCAAATTTACAGCGGAGAATTCAATAAGGTGTATATTGTATATGGCATATGTGTATGTCTGTATGAACAAGAAACAGAGTTATGATATCTGCTGAATTACAAGTTGCTCACGACAAGATTATGAATGATTGCAATTTAGTGTTTTGTTTAAACTCTAAATTCACGTTTCGTGAAAATTTAACAATATGTATATGTCGTAGCTCTGCCAAAGTAAGTTAACACAATACTAATATGCTTCTAGTTTTGATCTTATGGCAGTAACTGTGGACGTTGAAACTTTGTGTGATGTTTGCTTATGCATAATCGAACTACACCTTGATGAATATTTTATTAAACAGAAGTGCATTGTAAGTAGTTGAGTTTGTAATACTACTAATTTACACATTGGTAAATTATCTCATTCTGATGAGATATATACAAGTATAGTTTACACTATTTAAAACCATTAATCCCATTAAAACTTTCTTATCGATAATCAAATAGCTTGAACAAAACATGTTACGTACACCCATAAAACTACCACCACAACGTTATATACATTAGATCAAATAGGCATGATATATATCATATTATAATTGCACAATTTAACTACATAACTGGTTCTCCGCCGGCTATCGAACTATGTATATATTTATAAGACTCATACATGCATACATGTACATACGTATGTCATGCGACAGCCAGTGTCAACTTTAATCATAAAAAATTAAATATTATTTTCCTCCCACTAGCAAGAATACAAACGAAGGAAAGCAGAAGGAGAAAACTTTTCTTCCGTGTGGGAAATCCTTCAGAAAGAGTTTCAATAAGTGGTTATAAGGGAGAAAACTATTACGAGGGTCGCATTTGAGGTTTTACAAAGTGTTATGTCATAAAGGAAAGATGTGAGAAGAATGTGAAATATAATGTAACTGACGATGGGATCCATAAAAAGAAATAAAGGCTTACACTGTATTATTATTATTATTATTCAAGGTTAAAGAGGCTTCCGCCCAAATACTAGTTTGTTTAAAGACAGGCGTGTCTCTGCTGCGTGTAGACATTTCCAGTGAAAAAAACTTTCTCGGAAAGTATTTTCTCGCTTGATGATCAGGATGGGGAGCTGAACTGAGCTGGCACGAGCACGAGAAAAAAATCATCTAGATTAAATATATTATTATGTGTGTGTGGTATACAGTACACCATATACTTTCAAGTGGTGTACCACAGATCATATATTATTATTTTGCTTTCGTGTTACTCACTTGCCACATACCGCCCCGATTTTTATTGGTACCTGGATACTCATGGCTCGCAAAGGTTTCACAATCAAAACCATGTTTACATTGTCTGGCAATAGTAGAAAGTTTTGAGGTTTCTGTATGTATCACGTACCATTTTTCAGCTCTTAAGAATCATCATTTCATTTCACGTTCACCTTAAGCAGACATTACGAAAGAGAGTAAAAAGTGGCAAGGCTGGAGTTTTTATCTGCATATAATTTAGAGAAAAGCGTTGTGGCGAGGTCCCCCGGTAGCACTAAAAAAGGTCGCTCTGCTCAACTTACTAGAATAACTTATACTACACTGTTGTAATGCACGTTTGATTACAATCTCGAAAATTTCTTCGCCATCCATCTGCATAATTTGCTTTGCCATGCGTTATGAATCTTGTTATGATAACGACTTTCACAACGCAAGTAAGCTCTCGGGTAGGCTATCGACGTCATGTTTTCATGTAAAAGAATGTAATGGATTTCCCCTATACAAAATTTAATTAAGGAAGCAAAAGCATCAAAAATAGGGTTTATAAAACAATCCCTTTTCACTCGTGAAAAATATTTGATGATAAGTAACGCTTCGAGAGTTTGTCTTCATCCGTCTATTATTTTTTGATCTGATAAGTTCATGACTCATGACAAGAAATATAAAAAATGGTACAGACTCGACATAACATGCAAAATATTACATGCAGGAGTTTTTCAGCGTAACCTTAAAAATTACATTTTCTCAAGTCCCATCTTCATCACTACACTTACTTTTATTAAAGTATACTCATCGAAAACATGAAAAAAGAAAATGTACATTTATTGTTTTGAAAGTATCAATTCGTTTATACTTTTCATTTGAAAGAGACTGTTTCCGGAAGCAAAACTTACAATGGTTAAAAATATATATTTTTTTAAATTAGGAAATCTAGAAAACGATTTAGTCTTTATACAACTTACATGCAAGGAAGATTTTCAAACATGACTGCAAGGAATTGATAACACAAATAATCCCACTTTTCGAAATAGGACCGACTGGAGATGTTAGACGTTGCATTTAATAGCAGCATCGCAGGAACACAAGTACTGCATGAAGAGAGCAATTTTTTCGTAGGAGTGTTTTGTGCTTTCGTTAACTTACCCTATAACATTTTCCAATATAAGCTTATCTTCATGAAAGAATATATATGTATTTATAATGTCTGTGCTCAGTCAGTGTGCATCTTCTAGTTCTGATAATCTCATTACAAGACGTCCGCTGAGTTCTTTCAATCGTACAATAGATTCTACTAATCTGGAGCTCAAATAATGGAATTCCAAAGAGCTGGACAGGGATCAATCTGATGCTCCTTAATGTAAAAAAATAAAACTGAAGATGGATTTTCCCCAAAGTAATAATACTTATTTCGGTTTGCTGGTTTGTGTATGAAAGCATTACTCAGCAAAAGCGAGTGACTTTGTTGGTACTTTGCCGTTGCTTTCTAGGAACACAAGAGCACGATGATATAATGCAAAAATCGTGATGGGGCACTTCAATATTAGAACACGATGAATTGAACTCACTATTGAATGAGCTATTTTTTGATAAGAAACATTATATGTTTTATGTACTTTTGAACACTGATTTCGGTAGTATCAGTAATTATTAGTAAAAAATTATTTAAAAAGCAGCGAGGGTTGAGGAAAAAGAAAACAATAAAAGCAGACACAACAAGAACACAAACCTTATCGAATAATCATTTTGTTTGCTTTGTTTTTTCTTAAATTAATAATAAGCCATACATTATGTATGTAGAATTAGTAGAATTTAAAAATATGTGCTGTACATATTTAAGCGGTATAATAATACGAACATTATAATACATAACTCGTAATCTATATACGATTATCCTAAATCCTGTTTCATACCTCCTGGCTGAAAATTTGAATACTTGGTAAAGTCAAAGTCTGAAAACTATCGGTTAGTTTTTGAACTTGTTTCAAGTTTTCGTACCTCTGGAATTATAAAATACATATTTTGGTAAGTTCTTCGAGTTTGCAATTTGTTGGCAATACTAAAAGAAAATGTGTCTTCTCTGGGGCATAACAAGAAAAGTACTTTGTTCTTTCATCATTTTGATTTGATTATGAATTGAATGCAGTATCCCCCCTACAATAGAAAGCACTAAAATTTATTGTTATAAACATTATATGGAAACGATGTAAAAAATATATTTATCTGCCCTTATTTGAGTTTAAACAGCTCGTCTTCGTCTTGGTTCGTTACGGTACTCAGGCATTCTTTCACACAGACATAACTTTCATTGCATTTGCAAAAAGATTTTATAAAGCATTCAATTGTACTGATTCAAAAAAAACACGCTCGCTGCTGTTACACGAATTCAAAAAGTAAACAACGTCCAGTGGTTGTGAATGCACTGGTGGTCCCAAGTAGGTAGTAAGAAAATTACACAATTTTGCTGTTTTGTACATGCCAAAATTCCCAGAAGGATAGTAAATCACGGTATTCCAGAAGAGTCGTAGTCGTAGAAGAGCATTTGCCAACGTGAAATCTTTTCCTCTATTCCACTTGTTATTCTAAGTGAACATAAATGGACTGTGTCAGGAGGCTCAAATTTTCAATATTGTAGATTTCAGCTGATGTTAAACATACATCAATATACTTGGATTGAGCACAGATTGATGTCCTTTCCTTTAAAACGATAAAAAATCTATTGGATTGAATATCCAAGATGGTATTATGTTATCCAATCCAGCCAGTGAGATTTCAACAGCAAGAGACGAAGGGTAAAATCCTTCTGCTTTCTCCCACAACGCGATGACGTATTGTTTGTATGACAGTGTTATTCTGTTTTGAGTTTGGCTGGACGAAAAATGTTAGCATGACACACATTGAAAGCATCTCTTGACACATGGCGCACAAACATTTCTCTGAAAAGTTTGCATGTAGACAAAGAGGACAATGTACGTACACCGCACATCATATGAATTCCAGTCAGTGCTACTGCAACTTGAATATCCATAACAGTGATTTGAAAGAAATGATATCCGACAAGATGACAGACAGACATGGTGAGACAGATGCTGGCTGCGCGGATGGACTGTATAATGCTAATACTAATAAGGGATTCTTGCATGTATTTTCCACTTACTGAGGTAGGTTTTGTAGTAAGGCAGAGATGGAAAACTTTTGAGTTGAAGTGTGCATTACAATCACTGACAATAAAAGGATACGGAGAAAGTTTGCACAAGACGCCTTTAGCCATGTCGATATCTTTCTCTGTGTGAAAGCAATGCTGATAAGTGTGCATAAAGGAAAAAAATGCTAAAATGGATACTTTCAATACATAATGATATGCATGTGTTCAAAAAATGTAATATTTTATTATATTCAGGGTAATAATAGCACACGCAAAGTTTATATAGCACTAGCATTTCCAAAAACTTTAGAAGAGCCAAGTAAAATGGAAAATGCTCTCTCCCGTCCACCCTCAGTAGCATCTTATACTTTTGTTTGGTTATATCTCCAGTCTTGCTTGCATTATCTAACCACCATTTCCCATCCCCTTTCCCTCATAACATCAAACCTGTCATTACTGAAACATATATTGGCAACAATATTCATACTAACACGTCCAATAATATGAATATGTGACACAATTGAGAAAAGAACTCGGTTGGGTGGAATCCCACGGCGATAGAGATACAAAGCATGATTATGGGAAACGAGGCAAAACGAAGAGTGGCAAGTGGCAACAACGAATTCACGTACATATGGCTAATATTTATGTACGTATCTGCGTTATGCATGACTGTGTTCTTCGTGTAACAAGGACTATCTCAGCAACCACCACCGCTACGAAGATAACTGCATGATAACTAAAACGTTGTCAACTTTCAGAGTTGCAGACGTACGTGTTTCGAGGTGTCAATCGATATTTCACAAGTTTTTTTTGAGGGGGAGGTATGCGATAAAACACAACATGCCTTCTTTTTTTTAAAGAGAGATCTAATACAAAAAAAATGAGAAAGACAAACAGCAAAGCAAAAGATGATATATTATTGTGGCACTGGTTATTCTGCCTACAAGACCGCAAATAGCAAAAGCAAACCTTCTAGATGAATTACATGACGAATAGAGAGGCAAACATAATATATTTAATAGATAGAACAGAAGATAAAACAGGAAAGAGAATAGAAAACCTCATAAGTCCCTTTTCTTTCTCCACTCCTCATAATTTTACTCTCATTTTTTTACTTCCGTTTTCATAGCTGCACAGCTTCTTCTGTCTTTGCCGTGCTGGGGATCGTGCAGTTTGTTGGTTATACGATGATAGTAAATCCCTTGTATAGAAGATTTCATTTTTTGAGATCCATCTCATCTCGTCATCTTTCCATCATTTCATATCCTGTCCTTGTCTAATCCACGCACTGCATGAGTTGTCTTCACTCGCATCCACCAGAGTCATTTTTTTCCCCTTGCTGGAGAAGAAGAAGAAGAAGAAGTGGACTAGAACGAGGTATGTGTAGTGTGTAGAGGCAAGTAAGATGGATCAAATATCTTCACTCTCCAAGAGAGAACAACCATATCCCTTTCTCTTTTTTGCTTGTTTCCCAGTTTGTATTACTTTTCTCAAAATTCATAATATATATTCCCTTATAAGATTTTATCAGACGTGGTAAGCAAACACTCAGCACTGGAGTGCAACTTTATTTTTCTCTCTTGTTTTTAGCCGACGTACTCATGTTCATGCCGATGGCAGAAGATAAAAAATACTGACGCCATTTCCACTGTCTCATTCTCTTTCATCATTTTCTTACCTCCTGTGTGACATGACACTCAAGTATAATATAAAACATAAAAAAGGTCGTCTCCTGGAGAAAGTCATTTCAGCGAATGACAATGTTGATAGCAGCGCTTTCGACGATACACATAACATTGCAAGTCAATCCAATTGATTGGGCGTTTTGTTCGGAACGGAAAGGAAAGGTATGAAATTTAATATAATTTGGTGACATTTATGCCCACCCTTTTCTTATGATGTCTTTATTCTGCGAACGATGATTCTTCGTAAAAGTTGGAAAAAGTAGGTCGGATATGGAATAACTGTTTCTCATTTGAGCTTACTGCAGATATAATGTTTTGAAAGACATTTATGTAAATTGATTGAACTAAGCAAATTTCACGATAGAATCGCCATTCATTTATACAAAAATGTTTTGATTCTTATAAGATAATTAAACGATCATTTTGTTTCTAGCTGATTCATAAACGGAGTTGGAGTAGTATAAATGTTTACGCACAACTGACATAATGTATCTGAAAATAATAAAAATATTTTCTCAAGTGGGTTTCAAGAGTCGTTTCCTTTTTAAATCGTTTTGTCACTTAAGTATAAACTAAACAGTGGCACCACAGGTCATAAAGAGGTCAGCTAAAAACAGGGAAGGAAGCAGTGAGTAATTGTCAGTTGCACCCACATAACAAAGTACTTTCACAAAAGAGACTTCTATAAAAAAGACATTAATGTATTTACTTCAAGAATAAGTACGTAGTACACATTTTTCTTAGGTGCCAACTGGTGTATGCTAGTAAAGTGGGAGGAGTAGAGGAATGAAGTTGGTCTATCTGAATATGAAAGGTGAGGATATTTTTATGGCTCTGCTAAGCCGTAAACTAAAATATAAAACGAAATGCATAAAAATATATAAGCACGAAATGGTAGCTTTTAATGATGCGATGCAAGCAAAACTTAAGAGTTTGATATTAAGGACGTGTGCTGGTTGCTGGACTGTTTTTTGTCATCTTCTTGATGGCATCTATATGAGAATAATATTAAAGAGAAAAAATTATTTTGGTAGCAAGAGCAAGTAAGGCGTTGCTTACGTCGTCTTCGGCAAGTCGTGATGCAGATTCATAAGAAAAATTGAAATAAACAATATTGGGATAACGATGCATACTCGCATACCAAACGCTAACTTTAACTTTATTTTAGATTACATTTTTACGAAGATCCATTTAAATGCAGTTCCTTCAATGGCAAGGGACTAAATCCTTAAATTCTAAATATTTAGGTGGACGTGTTGGATGTCTAGAATTTTCAAGAGGCATTATGGTTTACTTCAACTTACAATTAGAATGGATTGGGAGGATTTTATAAAGATGATTCGCCCGTTTCGCCCATTCACTCCTTTAGAATATATCCAGTTTTCTTTTTTATAAAACATTTTATATGAATTGTATTGTAATGTAATACCATTTTGCTTTATAATTATTTTTTTATATATAAGTATATATTATGTATCATAATATGTATGAACAATAATCAAGCTCAGGAACTGTCAAGTACCGCATACACACGTACGTGAAGTAAAACAATTTATACTTGCACAACTGCACGGTAACGCACTCCAGAGACTGGAATGAAACACACCACAGTTTTGTTAGAAAGATATCCATTTCTCTTTGAGCAAACCAATAATTATAGTATGTGTGTGTAAACGAAAAGTACTTTCCATGTCATGTTGTGTAGTCATAAATTAAAAGATTCTTCTGGATTATGAGTACTATTTTTACTTTCTTTTACGAGAGAAAGCCAAAATTCTCAAGTGATTCTGAAGTCGAGCGTTAATTATATTTGCACTCATTATACTTCATGTACAGAGTTGCTTTCATGGGACAAAGGTACACTTTCAGATCTGAAAAGGGCTTATAGTAATTTATTATGTTCTCTGTCAATGCCAAACCTGATACATAATTCGTGCTACGTTATGTGAGAGAGGAACCGTGCATTGAGCGAGACTTGATGATATTGCAATATTTTACTTCAATGAAAAGGAATGAGAAGGCCTCTTGATCTGCGAGTCACTCCGCCCTATAGGAAGTAGAAATGAGTTTCGTTTTATAGATTTTTGTGCCTTTAAACGTGTGAGCTTTGTATACATTACTATTCAATGAAAATGTAGGAAGGATTTGCAATGAATTTGTAAAAAGCAAGGTTTTTTATTCAAGTCTGCAGACTGAATGTTTAAAAGCTAACATAAAATTGTTGTTTCACTGCGATAAGTGGATTTGAATTCTGAATTTGTGAAGCATTTAATATGCAGTAGAGAGGCAATGATATGGACAAATGTATTGAATGTGGAAGCACGCTGGCTGATAGTCGTTAACGCACACAAGTGCATTTTACGTTATGTTTAGGGTCTGTAGGGTTGTCATAAAGTGAAAGCTAACTTAAGTAGACGTAGAGAGAGAGAGAGAACGGCAGAGGAGTAAAAGCTCTTCATTGACAAAACTTTTGTTTTTGAAGACTGATGTACGTAAGTGCATCAAAACATGCCACATGATTGCTTTCCTTTCGTAAAATTAGAAGACAGCTTTAGATAACCTCCAATTGTTTCGTATGCAAGTCAAGTAGAGCAACTCAAGAAGCTTATTTATTTATTGCTCCAAGATGTCCTACAATCCTCTTCGTTCCGTGTATGATGATTTCAATGGTCGATAGAAGTTGATAAGATATATATAAGTGCCCATAATTTGGTCGTATTAGAAGGAGAGGAACCACCGGAAAGAGAAAAAGAACAGTGATGAATGCGACTTGTAAGCTATCACATTGCTGAAATTTGTTTTACAGCGGAAATAACCATTTCCACACATAATACCTAAACCCCTTCTCCTGGTGAATAATTCATAAAGCTGATCCATCCTCGGCCGCCTCGCTTCCCTGCCTCGCATCCGATACATACGTATTTCATAAGCTAAACAGATGCATGAGTGGGATGAAAAATATGACTGTAAATGTTGGGAGCTACCCGTCTCCACTTCTTGTTGGAGTGCACGGGTGGGAAGCATAAGTATGGGTTAGTAGGGAAAGAAACGAGTGACTAGAGGCATTTGTAATCCGTAATATGTCGAAATCATGCACAATACGCATTTAAACCTACAGTGGAAGAAAAATAAAACTTTCCAGATTCAATAGACCTGAACCTATCAGTGGAGGAAAATATAGGGAATATGTGTACCATGTACTCACCCCTTCATATAGTAGCTTTATTTGTATACTCACAAAAAAAACTCATGAAACATGAAGTTGACTAATATCCAAATCTACGTAATACAACCACAAGAGAAATGTATACTTTCACCTTCCATGTTGTTTCCTCCTGCAGGAAATGTTACGAGCAAGTATCCATGAAAGAGATTCTTTATTTATCAGATCCGGCATCCGGTTTCTATCGGTAAAAGGTATTATTTGTTAAATACGTATAAAAATTGCATTGTGTATTTAGTGCACCATGTAGGTAGATTTTTTTTGCCCAGTTTATAAAAAGGAAAGTTATGTCGAGAAAGTGAAATATTTTTCTATAATTTTCAGGTACATGAATAATATGCATCATCACAGATGAAAACATAAAATAATAATTACCGAGTTCATCAAATAAGTGTGTGAAGTACAGTAAAGAATTGAAATTATACATTTATTAGTTTTTTTTTTCAAAAATCTCATTACACTTCTATAATGGAAAATAATGTTGACAATATAACAACAATAACCAAACATAACAGATTTCGAATAACCACTTGAGCATTCAACAAGCATTTTATATAGTATCTCATCAAGTATTCAATAGTATTTTAATTTGTAACCATTACATAACAATATTACAAGGGGGATTGCAACACATTCCGACATTTCAATAGATTGTAGATAAACATCGTAATTCATTTTCAATGCGATTTTCATTCATGTTTCTTCGCCTTCTGAATTTACCTATATTATTAATAATATAGTATTTGGATTCATTCATAAATTATTCATACCGTAAATATAATATCTAGTTCGTA
The DNA here is from genome assembly GCA_034700685.1 of Willowsia buskii. Classification (NCBI taxonomy): domain Eukaryota; kingdom Metazoa; phylum Arthropoda; class Collembola; order Entomobryomorpha; family Entomobryidae; genus Willowsia; species Willowsia buskii. The sequence continues at coordinate 5,068 of JAQIXW010002038.1, read as the reverse complement.
CTGATGTCATATGAAAGCTACTCTATATTTATATTTATGACATAGAGAGTATCATTGGTGTAATATTTTGTATTTTTCGTAAGTATAAAACGTGGAAATAGCTTAGTAAATTCGCATCCTGCGCTGTATTCACAATATCCTTTGTTATTGTTTATAGTACTCCTGTTTAAACCTTCAGTTCATCAAAGTTGCTAGAGAGGTTTTGATTGCTTTTATTAATTGAATGAGGTAACGTTGAGAAGTTTGCAAAACTTCTGGGTGGCGGAGGTGGTTTAGGGAGACCGGAAGCGTTAGTTGGGATTCCACCAATGCCCCCATTAGATCTAGGTAGCGTTGCAACGGCTAGCATTTGGTGTGGAAGATGTCCTTGACCATGATGAAGCTGATGAAGATGCTGTTGATGTGTTTGAGAAGGATTAAGAAGAATACCTCGTTGACTAAGGCTTAGCTGCTGCTGTTGTGCAGCATGAGCCAATTGTTTTTGAGTGGACTCAGACACCGGGCTCCCGACGTATGAGTGTTGACCTCCGTGCCGAGAGTGGCAGGATGCCGTGGAATCTGTTGAATGTTGCTGTGAAATTTGAAGGGGATGGAGTTGTCCTTGGGATGTGGACAAATGGAGGGAAGTGGCTGTGGTTGAATTCGACTTAAGAAGCTCCGGCGGCTCGCCATATTTACTTGATATACTGGATTCCGAGTTTTGTTGTGCGTTTTTCATTATTTCAGCTCTCCTTTTATCTCTTTGATAGTAGACAAGTGCAAATATGAAAACGTTGAGTATGAGCAGCGAGCAACCTATTGCCAATCAAAACAAAAACAAAATTTATAGTAAGCACACATTTAGTTTAGAAGCTTTTTAAATGCCCAGTATGAATGTATGAAGGACTAAATACATATTGTGTAACCTATACTGTTATTGCAGTACTTTCAGTCTCTTCCGCTCTCGGTAAACATTGCGTACCATGAATAAAACACAATGAAACCCTTATTGCCTCCAAGCCATTATCGTAAGACATCTCATCAACAGAAAAGATATGGTGCAAGAAGTTTCACGTACAAGCCTACATACACTATGCACGCATTCCTCTATTTTGGTACATGAAGCAAACAATTTAATAGTTTCATAATATGAGTAAAAACTACCTGAGGCAACTGATTCTCATATCTCTCATCTCCCGATAGATAGTTTTCTCCTTCCTCCCTACAAATATTACACTGTTCATCACACAAGTACAGTTGTAGTTGTGTGTTGTGGAGTGTAGAAGCGTGGAAGTAACAAAACAAACTACCCACTACACCACAATCCTTGTTGCCACACTGTCATAATACCTCTTTCCAGTTTCACTTTTCTTTTTTGAGTACTCAAGAGAGGGAAAATGCAGTAACAATACCATCGTATCACCACAAAGGTTCTTATTAAGCATTTAAGGCATGAGTTTAGCGAGAAGTTATTGTTCATACCATATACCATATCATCATCAAGTAGAGCTTTTCCCGCACGCCCATATCTACATCTCGTACTACTTGTGTTTCATTCCATCATCAGATAAAATGCTTATTATGTATACAAGTACAAACTACTCTCCTCAGAGTAACCGCCACAATAACAGTTAAAGAAAACTTTTTCTTCCTTTTTCCCTTAGAACAATAATCGTATCTTTACAAAGTTATTGTCCATATTTGATCATCATAATGTTCTCTTGGCAAAGTATATATACGTTTGTATGTATATGAAGTGAAAGTGCTCGCTTGCAATGAATACCGGGCAACATTGATGCACACTTTGTTTTACTTACCAATGGCAATTGTGACGGACAATGCTGTTGAGTATGGAGAAAAAAAGGATGATTCCAGAGATGTCTCATTCACTCTTTCGTTTTTTGACCGACCTGAGACGGCTGGAGAGGAGGAGGATGCCAACGGCGAGAAACATGTTGTCGGCGGAGATGGCAACCCAGAAGTTTGGTTATTGCTCGCACGACTAAATACTCCTGCTTCCGGAGGCTCAATGATTTCGTCCCCATATCCCATGACTCCAAATATTGATGGTCCAGCCCCACTTAGAATAATGTCGTCTCCTTCATGTCCACTTCTAACACTGTACATATTGATGACAGAAAAGAAAGATTACACTTTTCGCTTCACAAGTGCGCCTCGCCCATAGCATTCTGTATATTATATACTACACAATGCTACAAAACAACATAGCACTTGTGTAACACTTGACTAAACATTCTTTCAACACTACTTCAGAAAAAAAGAGAGATCTTTGACATTTATAAAAAGCTGCTGATAAGAAAACTGCTCACATAGTACATGCCTCAGGTCAATCATTAATATTTTTATCATCAAAATTAAGCAGGAATGAGCAATTTACTGTTTATAAAGCACCAATGCACTCACTGAGTTTAAAACTCGTTGCATTGCATTTTATAAAAGGAAGGGAAAGCTTTACAACATGCCTTATTATTTGCTCACTTTACTACAGTGAGAGAAGCGAATAAGTTGTTGGTTTACAAGTATGGTTTATACCCTGAAGTTGTTACTGCGAATGCATTCACACATAAAAACGGTAATAATATGTTGCAATAAATGTGAATTAGTGAACTGAGGAGTGAAAGAAGTTACTTACAAGTAACGAATGGCTATCACTTGAGCAAACAAGGATGAAGCCTGAAGAAATACAAAATATCTTGGCAAATAGAATGATAAAAAAGAAATGCACAAATAAGCACAGAGGATATTATGTGTGGAGTGTAAGGTACAAGTTGTTGGAACAAAAGAGAATTCCCAAAGGTCTCCCAAAAAATTCTATCTAAATCCCTTTGTTGTGCTCTGCTACTAGGTATTGTATCATCATTTCCCCCACTTTTGTCTACTACATGCACATGCAATAATGTATATGTGTATATCTTAGCACAAACACTGCAACATCTAACTAGATTTCATTTTGCTTCGTAAGAAGGCTCGGTGACTAGTTCCCTACAACTGGTGATGGTGATAATAGTGGCGAGAAGGGAGAAAGCTGCGGCTGTCTCCGTATCTTACTTCCTTTCTTCCCCTATTCTCGTTATTTGTGTACACATTTGTTGGTGCTGTTACTTTCCACTTATTTGCTTTCACTCATTCATTCGTACTGGTGAGCGTTTATGTGAACAGTCAGACTTAGCAGCAGTCATTCAACACGGTTTGGTTTCCTTTTATTTTCAACTGTCTAGTTATCATCTTGATCGAACAAACGGAAGGAGAAGTGTTTTGATCTCTGCTTGCCCCTACAAAAGGAGAGAATGCTTTGTCAATTAATGCTTAGGTGCCTACTAGAAAATGAATGACATAACAATAGGCACGCTTTTAGTGGAGACGCTGTTTGCTGGACGATCGAAGAATATATGCCCGTGTTATTGGGCTACTTCTCCTTTTTCCATTTGCCTCTATATATGACTATAGTAGCGTAGGTATTGGACCTGGACAGTATTATTATTATTATTATTTGTGTGAAAATTCAGAAGTAAAATAGAAGGAAAAATGAGAGTAGACAAGGAAAATAAAAAGCGAGCGTAATAGCAATGGAAAAATGTTTTTGGAACGTAAATATCTGTATACACTCAACAAATGTATATAGGGCTGTTGATTTTTTTTGGGCACGAAGAAAGGGCATAAGAAAAAAGTTTCTTTCGTTGTAACAAGTTCACAGAGACCAGACCACTATGTGGCGTGTATATAATACCTACAGGAATCTTAGTAATCTTTTGTTGGCACATAAAGTAAAAGCAACAACGCTTGTTTTGCCACTCTGATGTTTTTTAGGAACGGGAAAAACAAACTGTAGCAATGCTGAACATGCATATATTTTCTTTTTGGATATTTTTGTAAAGTAAAAGGTTCACTCTCCCAGCTACAAGGAGAAAGTAAAGGGAATCTTCATCTTCACTAGATACACACAGAATAATATGTCTGCTGTAACTACTTGCTTTCTTTGCAGTTGTTTATCTTGCTTCTTCATGAAATTCTCGAGTTTAATCCTTAAGGAATTTGGAATCCCAAAAATCATAACCAAATACTGATGATAATATTCTGTTTTGTTGCTATTATTATTAGTGCAACTTTTTTCTGTACTGGGTAATATGTATGTATTATACAAACAGAGTTTTCCTTCACGTCAGAGTAAGATTCAACTTTCCTTTTCACTTTCCACAATTGAAACAAACAACGTGATGAATAAGTTGGAGAAACTAGGACACAGTGAGTGTATCTTATGGTATGGTATTTAATCGTGAAAGAGCATTGAAGAAAAAAGAATGGGTGTATGTACAACTCCAAATAGCACAACTGCCAGCCTGCATCATTTCTGTGTGCTGTATGAGTGTATATTATTTTAAGGAGTAGTGCTGACATCAACATCTTTTGTATATATGTACGTTATTGTGATGATAATCACGGGTGATGCACACAGTGATCATGTCCATCTAACCGCACCTCTTCATTTTTATATGTACATGCTATTATGACTGCAGTTTATTGTATGAGAACAAAAAAACTGGAGTGATACACTCAAAAGATACAAACAGACAATTCTCGTTGAAAATTCAGACTTTATGTATAAAAATAGATGGTCAACGATGTTGTCTTGAGAGTCTCTACATTATTCTCAAAGCTACACTACCAAAAACTACGTTTGCAAACGGCACATTGTTTTAGTGTGTTTGAAGATGGGGGAACAAAATGAAATGAAAACAAAAGAAAATCTCTGAGACATGAAAAGAATGAGATTGTAGATTACACAAACTAGAAGACTTGCACCATATTGCAGAAATAAGATAGTTCAGGAGTTAAAAGTTCAGGCACAAGATGATTATAAAGTTACCTACACATTATATATTACTAAAATTATACCTCATATGCACGTGAGGATGTAGGTGTGTATGAGTGTTTGCTTTTAGATACAATAATATATAATTTTATTATATATATAAAGAGCCTATTCTGTCTGTCTGTCACGCTTGGCCACCTATTGAGAGAAATAGAACTACATGGTCAGAGTGTATGTAGTTCGAGTTTCTCTCGATAG
>JAQIXW010002037.1:0-16833 GCA_034700685.1 Willowsia buskii | reverse complement strand
AAAGTATACCTTCTTTCTCTTAGACAAACATGCGGAACCTGAATAGCATATTTCAACTAAAAGGGTAAATACATGAATTTGAAACAATATCATAGATATAAAGAAAGATAACTTTCACTTACAAAACGAGGATTAATCTAGCCATAAAACTAGATCAAATTGTTATGGGTAAAGGTATGTCTATGAGTTTATTTTGTCTCATTTTTGCCTTTCATGTCAATAGCACAAGCAAAAGTACTATTACTAATTCTCTAGGGTTCAATTTTTCAACACTGCATCAACTTTCTTTTGTTCATTGTGAATTATGGCTGTTCACTTTTTTCATGCTGGTCATGCAAGATCATTGCATTTTTTGCAGCAATAAAACAGCCCACAACGTTCCACACGTTCCTTCAAACCTGCTTTGCATGTGTGCCTACACATTTATGGAATCGCTTTCGTCTTCGTGTTCCAATCGTTCCAACCAAACAGTTATACTGTAGCTATTCCAGAATCCATCGATCGACATAACCAAGCAACTCGGTTGAAACAACATAATATCACCACCACCATCACCAAGTCGTATTATATGACTTGCTAACATGTCAGGTGAAGAAGATGAATGACACCGGTAAAGTTTACAAACATTTTGTCGTTGAATGGAGCTTGTAACACTGCAGTTGTGTTGTGGTTCACATTAAGAATTACGTAAATCAAAAGTGAATCGATTTCTTTAGATCTGTTTTGTGCAAAGGTTCTTAACATTGTTAAAATATTATTATGGATTCTGAAAACTACCAATTGGAGCTTCCATACAGACCTTCATCAGTTTCTGTCTACTGGAAAAAGATTACGATTCCCAAAGGTCTACCAGCCTTACTGGAAACATTTGTACGGGAAGCCATTCGCGAAAATCCCGATGACATTTACCAGTTCTTAGCTGACCTCTCCCAGTCATTATTGGGTAAGAATACTTTTTGACATAAAATTTGGTTGTCTAAAATTAATAAATTATACAATTTCTTCATCTCAGTTTTGACGAATGTGCTTTCTTATTCCCATTTATACGCTTCCACATTATTTTTGCACGCGCAAGATGGCATTCGCTTTCACATATAATCAGATACATATCATCACACAGCTTAGATAGCTTCTGTAATTGTAGAAGTTGAAGACTATTTCAATTGCATTCCTTTTTTTAAATTGAAACAAGTCGTACATTTCCCAAAAAGAAATTGACAGTGACAGCTGTGTACACTGCCACCATCACTATCCACCAATTCAATTATTTGTCATTTTAGATTACACACGACCCACTTATAAATTACCCACAGCTATAAAAATAAATATTTTATCTGTTATTTACTGTATGTATATGATTGCATTCATGTGAAAACTTATTGTGTATATTTATATAGGGTAAATAAATACAGCGATATTTACACTGAAATGACGTCACGTTTTCAAGATATAAAAGAATTTGTCTCCCACAGACCAGGCACTTGCTGTAAAATGTCAAGCTGCCACAGTAGGTCCAAAAGCACCCAATTTAATCGAGCAATCCAGTAATGTTTACAAATAATACCGTTCCACCACCACCACCAGTCAAAATCGTCGTAGCCAATACATTGCCACCGTCACTAATTTAGACGCTGTGTGCGAGGAGGATACGGATGGTAAAACATTTTACTGCAAAAACGTGTAGAACTGCAGAAGAAAGTAATGTAATTCTAGTAAAATATTTTGCCAACGATAGTGTATATACTAGTTTTATTGAAAATCAAGCGTTTAAAAGCGAATAAACTCACAAACAACATCCCACTTCTAAATTATAACTTGTTTCAGTACACACAAACCACAGTCTGGCATTTAGAATTTTAGTAATAAAAAGCAAAAAGTTTAGCTTAAAAAGTTATTCCGTTCTTAACTGTCGATGGGGATTGAACTTTGGAGCAGCAGTAGTTTTTAAGCCCCATAAGCAACATTTTCCACGTTATTCTAGTAATTGGCTTAATTTTTTTCACCTCTGTCAAAGACTTTTAAATAAATATTAAGAGGAAGGCAATGAAGTACTGAGACATCCACACATTTTTTTAAGACCTCCACCACGACAGAGAGCAAGAAAAGTTTCATCCTTTCCCCGAAAATCTGCTTTGTATCTTGTACCACTAAATTCCTTGTCGATCATTTAACTTGCTTTCGATTCAATAGTAAAAATAATTTTATTACTCCATCGGGGGAAACACCACATAAAAAGTCGAGGCGTCACCGTCATCGTCATGATGAGAAAAGTTAAATAACTTTTCAATAATTTTTGGAATGTAGGAAGAAAAAGAAGGCAGACATTTGCTAACATTTGCTCAATTCATTAACCTGCGCTGGTGGTTTGTTTGTTGATAAGCAGAATCGTCAATCTGTGCAGAGCTGGCTTGGCTGGCATCATCATAGCATTTTAGCCCTGCTTTGCATGCATATCTGACAAAGTGACAATCTCATTTAAATTTATTGCTCTGATTCTTCCAACAAAATTTGTTCGTAAAGTTGTCTTTTTTCTCGTTGACGAAACTCATACTCACTCAGCTAGTCGTCCACATTCATTCATGTCATCAGATCTCTTGCAGTTTGCAGCTTGCCCCAGACTTATAGATTTGTGATTTCAGGCGCATTCTGTCGATACATTTAGTGAGAACTGCTTTTTATTACTTGCCTCTGCTGATGGCTGCATGATGTAAAAAAATAATATTTTTGAGCATTGGTAAGCAAATCTGTACAAGGAAGGAAGACAACGAAAACTGGCAAACTGCGCAGTTTGCATTACATTTGTGCGCAAAAAAGTCAGCGTCAAAAATTGTGGAGCACAGTAAACTCAATTTGACAGTACGCAGTTTTATATACAAACCAATCTACATACAGCAAAAGTAATCGTTAAAATACAAGTGCACATACTACTGGTAAATGTGAATGTGTGTTTATTATGCATCATTCATGATCTGCTTACTGTATACAATTTTCTCTTTATCTTTCTTCAGTCTTTGAGATAAAATTCCATCTATCAAGTCAAAGTCAACTCAACTCACTCTCAAAGCTTACAATTTTCGAAGAATAAAGTCTTTTTACTGAAATATTTTTTCAAGAGAAATGTACGACGCATTTTACTTTTCCTGAGATTTAAATTTAAGAAATTATTACCCAATTTGCAACAGTATTTTGTCCTGGGTCATTATTTATCATGAGTTTTCCCATTTTTCAGTTTCCCCTCTTATGATTTATTCCAACTATCCTGTCATAATAAAAAATACATGGTTGGATGGAATTACGTGAATAACCTTCATTCATTTTTAGATGCACTTTTTCCTTAAAAATTTCCGTTTTATTCTGCTTGCTGTTGTCATCAACTTATTACTAATAAAACGTTTTCTTCTTCTGCCATCCGTACGCAGTAATTCTCGGTTATGCGAGTGCCTTCGTCTTGCGGTCTTGAAAATAGACTAATTTCGTACTTTCAAACCAATAAAGTATCCACATAGGAAACACAAAGCAATTGATACAGGCAATTATACTTTAAACCAAATATTAAGTTAAAATAATAGCCGTCATGATTATCAAAATTATTACAGTCCGCATGTACCAGTTTCTGCTGTAGAGTAGATCATAAAGCTAAATAGGCGAAGAAAGCTATTAAAACGTGGCGCATGAAATGGAAACAAAGAACTGCCTTGACTGTGACTCTAGAGACAAAATAAAGTATTATTAAAAAATGCTTGCGCTCGTGAAGAAAATCTTATGTTTCCATTTTCATCTCTCATTCTTCGCATGCTCATCTGTAAATACTTATATTGATGATAATCATTAAGTGTCAGTAAATGATAACGAATACGATTTTTTCAATGCCATTTGCTGGTGAGTGGTGAGTAGCATCATTTATGGTTGTCGTGCTGTGCACATGTTTTATCGCTGAAAGTAAAGTGCGACGGGTTTGAGTGCACTTTCAAGACATTCGATATTCCATTTTCTATCAATTTAATGTTTGCAAATATTAGTGTTTTTATGCTTGCGTAAGCATCGTAAACCTTAGCCACTGGTAAACATTGTTAATATTATCCTCATCATAATTTTTCGACTGTTGTTTCAGTAACTCTGTTGCTGAAAAATAATTGCTGTTTGTGGTGGCGTGGCGTCCGTTCGTCCTACTGGCAGCTGCCTTTAGGTTGAACTGCCAATATACAATGTTTACTTTTACTTCTCCGCAAACACCACCATCATCATCACGCAGTACTTTTCATGCTGAAATTTTTCGATGAGGATATTTTAACCCGGTTTCGGATTTACCAGTCTCTTAGCACGCTCGAGGTGACTTATCTTGTAGTAAATGTACTGCATGCACAATTTTTTTAACTCTTTATGCCCAACCAAACTGTTATACTCTGTGTATTCTCTTCCCTTCCTCCTGTCTCTTTGCCATAATGAGAGCATTCACTATTCATCCATTCATCTGGAACACATGCGATGTGTACTTCTCTTTTTCAGTTCTGAAAATGATGATAGCTTTGCCGTGAATGTGGAGTGATGATAGTTGAATATATTCTCGAACAAATAAGGGAACCATATATACTCTTCGTTCCGTAGCAAACACAATGATAGTGCACTCCCCATGTTTGTCTGTGTTTTGCTTTTAAATTGAATAAATTGCATGGTAAACTGAATTATACTCTAAATACTGTTGTGAGCAACCTTTACAGGCATAACAAAAACATGCATTTTTACCAACTAGTACAAGCAGCAAGTAAAAAATGGTTTACTTGGAACAGACCTACATTAAAATCGGCGTGTTGTGGTTCCTTACACACTGGCTTATGAGGAGGAATTATCTGTCGTATTTTTTTCCTGTATGTAATAATATCATCTTCGTCATTAGTATCACCAGTACTCATTAGTGTCTAGTAGGTAGCTAGCTCATGTGCTGTTATAATCAAAATTTTTAAAGGCTCATGAAAATTTTAAAGCTTATACCAAATGCAATGCCAGATTTCAGCTCACTATATAAATTTATGTTATACTTTTGCTACCATTGCATTTAATGATAATAGTCAGCCATCAATACTTCCATATTGCTGATGATGATAGGGATATGCATACACAACTTTTCTCTGTAGGAATTTGAAACAATAATACTTGTGTTCGCGTTGTTTCAAGCGATCATTATATTAGACAGCCTAAATTATATAACTCATATATACTTTTATATCTTTACAAAAATCTAAAACTTTGCATTCTCTGAGCTCACATAAATGTAATATGATAATATCATTATCGTCAAAATACATCATCCTCGTCTTAAGATAACAACAGTGATACTGTATGCTTCATTCATATAATTATAGCTCAATAGTTTGTTAATGCGGATGGATACGTATTGCACAGCTTTGAAAGAAAACCAGAAACATCCGTTTTTTTTTTACTTTGATGTTTGCTCGCCTTCTGTTAGCCTTCTTTCTTCTTTTCAACCAGTTAAATTATTATCTGCCATACTGATTTTTTTCACACATTTTTTCATCAAAAAATTATATTTGACTGACTAACTACGTATTTATCAGTCACTCAGTCAGCTAGTCAAACAAGAAGAAATCCAAAAAAATCCTTCTCTGGGTCACAGTCAAGATTTTGTTGTAAAAACCGTAACAGGAGACGTTTGTTTCTCTTTCTGACTCATTCTCTCTCTCTCTCTGGCGTAAAGACACAAGTAGTGCACACACGTTGCATAATACCCAGATGTATATAATTTCAGCAGGAGCTGCAGCATGCCCAGTTGTAAACTGAAGAGAAAAAACTGACTGAAAACTAAATATACATCATCAATATCACCATCATCACACTTTACAAAACAGACAGACAGATAGACTTTTACACGTAAAACTCATTCTCATCATCATCGTTTTCTTCTTCTTCTTCTCCTCCTCTTCTGGTGCTACTACTTATATTATTATGAGCTTCTTCATCATCATCGCTTCGTATTCACAATTCACATTATCAAAATAATTATTTTTTCTCTGAACAAAATTTTCGTCTTGGTACATTGGTGGTAGTACTAACTACGATTGCTACTACTTTGGGTTTTTTGGTAGACCTTGCCCTTTGTTTATTGTGACTTGGCTTCTTATGAGATATTGTGTGAGTTTATAAATGTGCATGGTTCTCTCTCTTCCACACAGAGGCTCTCTCATTGATTTCGTTCATTGTTTCTTGTCCCTATGTATTATGAAAGTTATTCTTCAAATGTGCGATTGAAAGTGTAAATATAATTTTTGTGTATGAAATTTCTCGTAAGTTGTGCCTATGCAGAGTATTTACTGAGGAGGCTTGACTGGTCACATTGCAATTAACTTTAAATCGATCTCAAAATCAATATCATCATCACTATTTTCGTTCAAATAAGTGTCATTCTCTTCTGTTGCGTAAATATAGTGAATAATTAAATATTAGCAAGAGTAGCACATTTTCAGAGAGAGAATGAAACATATACCACTACTGCTACTTGTTGATTTAGTTTTTGTGTAGTAGTAATTAACGACATTGTGAAATATTTAATGTGATTGTCCTTTGACAAGACGCAAGTTCACTGGTCTTGTCGTCGTTCTCGTCTTATCTGCAAAATAAATGGTCTTTTCGTCTTAAAGACGATTTAGTTTGGATCGGTGTTCAGTTCATTGGTTTTTGTGCACATGCTAATGTTGTGGTGCGGACATGTGAATAAAAACTGATTATTATAACATGTTGAAGAATGTGTTTTCGCTTGAACTGAAACTATAGCTAAGAAAGTGCTTCTTCTCGTTTACACGTTCATTTAACAGAATATTTTGCGGTGTGGTCGATCGGTTGTGTGTTGATGAGTCATTTCAACTAGCCATAAGATATATGTAGTCCATATATACCTATGTAGTAAAGTTGTATTAATAATCAAGCTTGTCAATAAGTTCAAAACCAATCCAGCTAATACATTATAAAGTTGTTCAAGGAGACACTTCTTGTTTCAGTCATTTGACAAATTAAGGTTAACTATCTTGAAAACCCAAAAGACGGAGTGTGGGGACAAAAATTATTTCATTTTATCCTCTCCATATTAAAAATTTAGGCGTGGGAAGCCTTAATAAACTTTGCTAGTATAATTTTTACTACTACTATGCCGGCGGCATATGTGCTAATTAATAGCATATAATAATATTATATGTAGTACTACAAACAGGAGCAAAGTAGATAAACGAGTCGTTCGTGACATATGACAAGAGTGTGGCATTCGTGCTGATAAAATATTTTTAGATCGACATTTTTTTTGCATTTTTTTGAGATCTTATAATCTTAACCCTTATTGTGATTATTAATATTGAACTGAGAAAAGTGATAGTGCGACAAACATTTTTTAAAATAAATTTTCTGCTGAGTTTCAATTTAAAATTTGTGTAAACAAGTTTTTGACATATCAGCATTAAAGCTGGATGCCCACAGGCCGCAGGATTTTATAACCAGATTTCTACCCGTTCTTCCCATTCTACTGGTCATGGGCTGTGTTTTTAGTTTCTTCTCAGGTGGAGGACCCTACAATTTGAAATGGTTCAAGAAAGGTTGCATGTTCATTTCTCATACAAAATCTCAATGTTGGTTTTGTTTGCTCTTGTGTGTGTATCTTGTTCTGTTTATTACTGTTTGCTGTGCAAAAAGACAGAAAATCCAAAAGTAATTTTCGATTACATAATTAGGCTGTTTGCGTGTTTTACATTCTTATTTTACACGAATCAATTCAAAACCAACAACATTAACTAACTGCTGAGCAAATAATTATGATAAATCAATATTTTATCATGAATTCACCAAACCGGCTAAAAAAGTTAAATGCATATACTTAATGCAGTAGTGCAGTGATCTCTCAAATTCATTCAACGCCAAAATCCAATGACTTGACACCATCCACAATTTGGCAAACAAGCCATGTTTATTTAGAAACACTTTTATTGCTCTTACAAAATAATTAATCAGCTAAAAAAATAGAAATTTATTGAAAATCAGTTGAAACCTTTTCAGCTGAAACAAATTTTTTATTGACTTGTATTGATTTTTGTACACTCGAACGGGCAACCTGAACGAGTTGATATAAGTACAGTGACTACACAGTAATACGGTGCATTCCATTTTATTGGAGTTTGTTCAAAAATTTCAAGATTATCTATACCACAGAAAAGATCATACACAGATTTTTAATTAGATTAATTTACAAAACACACACAGACACAGACAAAAGCTTTTTTTCTCCCATCATTGTCAGTGTATACCTATTCAAATGAAAGCCACCGACCTACATACCTGCACGAATATTTTTACTCATCTACTCTGCTACTCTGCCTACACTACTATAAAATTATAGGCATAAAAGTAGCATTAAAAACTTTTTATTATCAGAATTTAGAATCTTCTTCTTTTTTTAAAAGTTAACACAAATGTATATCGCACATGAAGCACTGCATCTTTTATTATGCACACACACAGAGCACAGATCTCATTCATTCATTTCATTTTTCAATTCATTGAATCAAACGTTTATATAAAAAAAGGCAATATCACTTTTTTATGTGCATACCAACACAATTATAGGTGCATAGTGTAGGAATGCCAATTACAGCGTGTGAAGTATTGTGTTTGCATAATAAATGCATATTATAAAAATAAATTTTTTTCAATGCATATTTTTTTCTCTTTCTGGATTCTCATCTCATGTTGTTGGAACCGGGATGTTTGTATGTCTTGACTCGGATTACATCTTAAAGCCAAACGAGCCGAAGAGCAAGAGGCGGAGTCTGGGAATGCCGCTGCTACTAGTGCTACCGCAACATCAGCGGAAAACGGTGGTGCTGCCGTTGTAAATGGCAATGCAACAAAGCAAAAGAAAGTGGACGAGGAGAGTCCTTTACTCGTAGACTCTCCACCTGCATCAATCCAAAGCACAACGATTGAGATTGAAGATCAAAAATTACAAAATCAAGACTGGGAGAAACCATTAGAAGCCGTGATAGCAGTATCACCCAAACAAGAAGCTGAAGTGATTGCATTTGAAGGACTACCGGAAGAGATCGAAGCAGCAGCGACGAAACTGCAGGCAAACATTCGCGGATATCAAACTCGAAAACATTTGAAAGAGGGAGCACAGCAGAAGGAGAAGTCGTCAGAGCCAGAAGCGGAAACTACTACTACCCAGACCACTGGCAAGTCTCTAGATGATGAAGATGCTACTAATGTAGAAAATAATACAGGAAAAACAGATGCTCTTGATGGTAATGTTGGTTCTCAATTAGTAGAAACGTCTGAGCAGGAGATTGAAGCGGCGGCAACCAAGATTCAGGCAGGATTTCGTGGATTTCAAACTAGAAAGCAGTTGAAAGGAGATGAGAAGGAGGAAACTAGAGTAAAGTTTGTAGAACCAACGACAGCATCCTCATCACCACCACCAACATCAGAAGAATTGCTGCAACAAGAGGTGGTATCCACTGCGGAATCTGTGATTGCTGGTGTGGAGGAAGCTCTCACGGAGGAAATTCAAGCGGCGACAAAAATTCAAGCAGGATTTAGAGGATTTCAAACGAGGAAAGCATTACAACAGAATTCATCAAGGCCAGGTATGTAACATATATACACTTGTTCTCTTTATCTCTCTCTCTAGCATGTCATCATGTAATCGCGTCTTCTTGCGTTTCTTACTACTCATTGTGTCGTTAAATTATAGTAATCGTGGTAGGGCTTTAGGATTTGTACTACTGTCATTTATCTTGCAAGTGTCGTTTGTATCAGTTTTTTATTGCTTATTTTTAATTTTCTACTTCAACTAACTACAATTTGATCTTGAAGATAATAACACGAAGTGCTATTAAGAGAATATATCATCTTTTGACTCTTTTTTATTAACTGCATCATGTTATCCCAAATCTTTAGAATTCTTGTGTTTTTTCATCTTGCCGGCGCTACTCTTTTTTTTATTGAAAGAGAGATATAGGAAGGCTGTTGTTCCGAAAGGTCATTTTTTGACCATGAATTTCAGAATGTATGAGTAAAAGTTGAAACATTTGTAGGATTTGGTGACAGAGGAAGTAGGATGGCTGGCAAATATTTATGTACACAACCTGCAGGTTATTAATCATAGAGCTTGTCAAAATAAAATTTTAAAATAGAAACTTTTAGTGGCCATTACTTCTCGTCTATTCTATTATGGCTATATCTCTGCTTTAAACAATCTTTACCCTCCATATTTAGAGTAGCAAACGGTCTTTTAAATATACCGTATTTCCTCAGATTATTAAAATTTAGAGCTTTGAAATATATATATAGAAATTTAATGAACTAATTAATAATGTTTTATATGTGAGATGATTAACAAAAAATGTAACTCCATTAACGTTTTCCCATTTTTCCATGCTGAACCAAATTGATCCATCATCCTGAATTTTCCAAACAAATCATATGTCCATAAAACACGAACGGAATTTTCGTAGAAGATGATGAAAGTGAAAAAAATGTTCCTGTGGAAGAGGAAATTATTTCGCCAACAAATATTTCTGCAGCAGCTGTCTCACCTTCCCCCAAGGAGGAGGTTTCCTCTACTCCCCCAGCAGAGGATAAAGATGATGATGAAGAGATTGCCGCCGAGATTAAAACACCTTTGGAGACCATTCGAGAGGAGTCATTTGACTGTTCATCATCCTCTCACCCAGCAGCACTGGCAACTGTGCAGGCTCCAAAAGATAAGGCTGAAGCAATCCAAGAGAACCAGACTGAGGTAGATGGGCAAACTGAGACTACTCTAGTCCCTGCTAGCGTGCCAGAAGAGGAATCTGGAGACCAGTGTTCCTCGTCGTCCCCAGATGAAGACATTTCCAAAGCTGAGGATCACCCAACCGCTATAATAGCAATGCCCACATTAGGATCTGCACCCAACTCCGCATCAAGAGCGGATCGACTTTACAATGTCCACATGATTTCAACAGAAGATGTGAGTGCAGCGTTGGGGGATCTGTTGGACGACACCGAGGACGAAGAGGAGGAGAGCATTTCCGAGTATGAGGACGAATTAGAAATATTTGGTCCTGTTGGGACAATTCCAACAGTGGAGGATCAGGCTGGCGTAACAAACGGGGCAACCAATAATAATGACACAGATAATAAAAATGATGAATTGAACTCATCATCTGACAACGGCCCAGTAGTAGCAGAAGGAGATCCAAATGCAAACGATAATAATAAAAAGGATGACGATGGAATAAACGATAATAAAATATTGGACTCGGTCCAGAATGGTGACCATCAGACTGAAACAACTGCTATTACAAATCCCATCGCAGAAGAACAAGCAGTAACAACAACAAGCAATACAACTGATGATGATAATTCTGCTATTGCTGGTATTTCGATCCCGCCCCATGAAAAAACTGAGGATGATGAGGTTTCCCCGATTGCACCACCATCACAAGATAATGATGATCGTGTCGAGGTCGTTATTGAGGAGAAAACGCAAAATATTCCACCAGAAGATGAACAAGCAGAAAAACAAGCTAATGATGATGATGAGCAGAGGCAAGAGGAACGACAGGATGTAGAGAAGCTAGTAGCACAAGAAGAAACGATTAATTTATCATCATCTGAAGAAATCGTCGAAAATACTGGGAATGCTTGTGAAACTGCCACCACCACAACTACTGATGTTGATGGTGATCAAACCGCGATTTGTGCCGATGGGAAGGAAGAAGGAATACAAGAAGATGTTGACGATAAAAATAAGAAAAGTGATCATGATGTAAAAGGCGGCGATGATGATGATCACGATGATGGCATCATCATCGGGCAAAGTACTGAAAAGGAAGGGGAAATGAATGCGGAGAAAAATACCCCAAATATTGAGGAGGCTGGTGGTGATCATCATACTGCGCCACAACAAGACCAAGAAATGGGTCATCATAATCAGAATCTTGAAAAAGCTATAGATGATGATTGTGGAGGAGATGCAGAAGAGAAATCAGGAGCAGAATCAATCCAATTGCAGCAAAGTAACGTGAGTGCACTCACTGAGAGTAGTGTGGACAGAGAGGATACAGATATTGCCACTCCGACAGATTTCTCACTCAACAATATCAACAACAATCCAAATCAAGAGGAAGCTGATAAGGACTCGCTGAATTTGGAAGAATTGAAAAAGTTTGCGAGTAATTTTGAAGAGGAAGCCGAAGTTACAATGGAACCAACAACAGTTAATAGCGCTGAAGGTACTGGGTCATCGGCTGAACAAAAGCCTGCAGAAGCGTCGCCACCACCCGCAGCAACTACTGCTGAGACTTCGTCAACAGAAAGTGCACCTGTAGAAAGTGGACAAGTTATGCAGGTTGAAGTTAAGTCCCCAGAGCCTGCTGCTGAACCAGCCACCGCTACCGCTGAACAAGCCCCTGCCACTGAAAGTGCACCCGCAGAAACGCCTACTGAGGCTAAACCAGAGACTCCAGCCCCAGTGGCATCCGAGGAACCTCCAATTCCTATCTTGAAACCAGAAAGTGATGCTGTGAGTCCACCTCCAGCTACGGAACCAGGTGCAACGCCAAGTCCTACAGCAGAAGCGCCAGCTACAGTGGAGCAAGCAGTGACTCCTGAAGCTGCTGCACCAAGCTCTGAGACGACCCCAGCGCCAGAAACTGAGCCAGCAAAAAGCCCTGAAGCTCCAGCAACTGAGCCAGCACAAAGTTCTAATTCTCCAGCGCCAGCAGCTGAACCTGTGCAATGCCCTGAAGCGCCAGCAACTGAGCCAGCACAAAGCCCAGAAACACCAGCCGCGGAACCAGCACCGAGTCCTGATGGTCCTGCAGAGGCAGCAGCAAAAACTCCAGAAGCTCCATTGTCTGAACCTGCACAGAGTCCAGATACACCAGCTCAGTCTGAAGCTGCAACACCAGCACCTGAGCCTGCACAAACTCCAGAAGTTGTAACACCAGCCACAGAACCAGCACAAACCCCTGAAGCCGCCACGCCTGCCCCTGAATCCACACAAACCCCTGAAGCTACAACGCCAGCGCCTGAACCAACACAAGCTCCTGCAACGCCATCTTCCGAACCAGCGCAAAGCCCTGAAGCTCCAACGCCAGATCTAGCAAAATCTCCAGAAACGCCAGCCCCAGCACCTGAGCCACAAACCCCAGCGTCTGAACAAGCACAGAGTCCCGAGACTCCTGCAGCCACAAGTGAGCCTGCGCAAAGCCCTGAAACTCCAGTGGCGGACGCTCCAGCTCCCGAAGCTCCTGCTCAGCCCCAATCTCCACCTCCAGCAGCGTCTTCTGAACCAGGGTCAGAACAACCAAAGACTGATTCCTCTGCTGAAACACAAGCACCAGCACCATTATCTGAGGCAGCGCCTGCTCCAGAACAAGCAGTGACACCAGCACCACCTACAGAATCCCAGACCTCAGACCCCACAACCACCCAGACAGCACCAGCTGCAACCACAGATAACACTACTCCTGCTCCAACATCCACCACTACTAACCAACCAGAACAGAGTGAAAGTAGTGTTGTTACTAATGAACCGCCCAGTAGTGGCCCTACAGACACAGCCACCTCTGGCGGTGCTACTGCTGATAGCAAAGATGGTAATGCTACCCCATCCGTAGAAGCAAATGCTAATAACCAAACCCCTCCTTCTAGCGCGTCCACCCCTGCCAATCCTTCTGTTGTTGCGTCAAGTTGTGCCAGTGACGCTGCATCTAACGCTGCAGCCACTCCGGTAGCTACCCCTGAAACAGCTAGTAACTCGTCTTAAAAAATAATTTTAAAACAGCCATTTTTCAAACATGGAACATAACTATAAATCAATGACATTTTCAGTCGCCTTTTTTCTGTACTTTTAGTCAAACAATATTCATTATTACCAGCAATTACTACACCCACACAAAAAATAACTTTTCAAAAACAGACATTACATGCATACATTTTAAAAACGTACATATACATACATCATGATTTTTATTAGACCCAAGAACATACACACATCTTCTTCCGTAATATATATAATTCATTAAAATAATAATAATAATATATGTTGTAAAGAATAAATACTTTAACTGTTGTTGTCGTTCAATGTTGTATTTGTCGCTATTTATTTATTTTTGTTGTTTATTTTACCGTTGCCGCTCTGCTAATCAACCTCTACTACATCTCTGTCGTTTATGTCGTATTACGTCGCGCATTAAAAACCGTAAAAATTATACCTCTACTCCGCGTATTCTTGTTGTATGTACGTTTATATGTACTTATACCGTTAACTTTTCACACTTTCACCGACCAGCTTCTACTTAAACTTGATTAAGACAAGAAAATATTATCATTTTACAATATTTAATTGCAACAAGCTCCATAACTTTATATAAATAAAATAGCAATTAAAAGCGAAACAAGCGAAGAGGACACCACTGATAACACCACCACCACAACTCCAGTTGTTCTTCGACGAAAAAACAAAGAGACAACAACAGTTCCTCAGGGACTTCAATCTAAACAACTTGATAAGCCAACAGTTAAACCACGAGTTAAACAGTCATCACCAACGCCAACAAGAAGATTCGACAGCGAAGGACAGAAACCCGTAGTAGCGCTCAGAGAAGGGTCAGGGCTTACGCAATCGAGCCCGAGTCAATCCCCGTCAGTAGTAAGGCGTCAAAAGACAGGGTCTACGAGGAGTCGTGCAGCAACTTCAAAGTATCGTTCGGGAGTGGTAATCGAAAACCAGTATGTGAATTTTTTTTATTGGAATTGATATGAAATTGGCACGTATGAAGTTATTCGAAAGAAAAAGTGACGAGGACGAGACATAATTTTGAATGTCATTTTTTAAAGAATGTCAATGGACGAAATGGAGAAGGAGATTGAAAAAGAAATGATGAACAACGCAGCGACAAAAATCCAAGCGAGATTCCGTGGGTTTCACACAAGGAAGCAAATTAGTTCTCAATACGGTTCAATAGACGAGGTAAGCCAAACAGATAAGAAGAGTGAAGGCGAAGATGCAATGACATCATCCGCAAGTGAACAACAGAGTGAAATTAGGGAAGACCCTGCTTCTTCTTCGTGTGCTGAAGGCGCTGTTGGTGGTGTTGATGATGATAATCAGTTAGGGACTGCTGCTGTTGCTACCGCTGAAACTATTGCTTCCAAGATTGCGAAACCGCCTCTTTCCGCTCTTCGCTCGCTCTCGTTTCCAGGTTCCCATGACGATCCTTTACTGCTTTCCGATGATGCTGAGGAACATGTCATGATTCCAACGGCAGTTTCTGCACAAGACCTTCTCGTATTTGATGAAGATGACGAGGACCGCCTAAATATAGACCCGGAACCTGATATCGAGCTAGAGTTGGATCCAGACTATATTAACCGAGCAGCTACAAGAATTCAAGCTAATTTTAGGGGGTATCAAGTCAGAAAATCATTTAAGCGACCATCATCAGGTGAACAATCCTTAAATATAATGGGAATGTGGCTTATGCTTGTATAAATTTAACCAACGTTTTTATTCCTACAGGAAAGGAAAACAATGGTAGTAAAAGCTCCGCAAAAAGCCAAAAGTTAGCAGAAGCAGCACGGCAGGAAATCGAGGAAAGGTCGAGAGCGTTGGAACAACGTCTTCAGGAAAACAACAACAATGAGGAACCTCCCGCACAGCCTGGTAAAAATATTTTGTGCAAAAATTGAGGCTTGACCATGAAAATGCACATGAACTCGTGATTATTATAAGGCTTACAGAATTTATAAGCAATTACATTGAAACTCACCAACTTAAAAATAGGCGTGCCAATGAAAAACTTTATGTAAAAAACCTTGTGATGGTTTTATCTTTATAGACAGGGCCGCAGCCAAGATTCAAGCCAGCTTCCGAGGCTACAAAGAGAGGCACAGGTTCCACCAGCAGAAAAAGGCAGCAATAACTATCCAAGCAAATATACGAGGCTACCTGACCAGAAAAAGAATTGCCAATCTACGCCGGTATGCGACTGTTGTGTCATTAATAGTCTGTTCATAAATGGTTGCTTTCTATGGGGCTCGATAAAATCTGTGACCCGTTTTGCAGACGTAGTTTCCAGCGCCGGCGTTCCTCCGCAAAAGCATTTCAAAGGGAACTGGAGGATTTGAGAAAAATTCATGACGCTGCTACAAAAATTCAAGCCGTGTTTCGGGGGTAAGCAAGCTTTAATTCAGCCTTATAAAATTAAAATTTAAGGACATGTTTGAATATTTTAGTTTGGGTGACTAACAATATTTTCCTGCTGTGCATTAACTTTTATCAAGTTTTTGAGAGAAAGAATATAACAGTACAGTAGTATTATTTGCCTCGTGTCATTTTTATTGATTTTAGTTGAAAATTATGCCCGTCATTTCACAGTCACTCACCTCTTACATCTGCCGTTATGACGTTAACAAACACGGGTTTTGGAACTCTTTATATCTGGCTGAATACAATTTTCTATTTTTTGATGACGCTTTGCTGTTTTAAACAATTTCTGAATTTTTTGCCATATCAGTTTTTACTGTAATGCTAAATTTTTATTTTGGCAAACGAGCATGATTTTGGTACGCTTGCTGTCTTTCAATACTTGTTCGCATAACCCATCTCAATTTCTTTCACCACCAACGCCTGTTTCCTGTAATATTATTCTATAATGTATGTACCTATGTATGCAATTTCATAAGTGTTTGCCAGCATTGCGTGAAAAAATGCGCCCATGTATTTATATTACTTATTTTTAATGTCAAAATAATATTATTATGATGCCTTGTTTGCTGCCTATTTTT
>JAQIXW010002036.1:0-16839 GCA_034700685.1 Willowsia buskii | reverse complement strand
TAGGAAATCATAGCAAAAATTTCTTTCAATGAATGTTCCATTTTATTTAACCCTTCGGAATCTTTTTAAACCAAACCACTTAAATAGCTGTGTTAGGTAAGCATGTAAATAACATGGAAACTGCGGTCAACATTAATTGAAGCATTCTACATAAATAATTCAGAAATTTCTTGTTTTAAGTAGATAGCATAATGCCAACTAAGAAAGAAATATAAAGGCAAACTTAAAATAACTTACTTGTTTCACCGCATCCTCTGGGAGGCCAGTTGAAGTAGTTGATACGGAATTTTGAATAGTTTTTGGCGAATTGCTGTTGTTGGCACCGTGTACGAGTTGTTGATGTTGAGAATGACTAGAAACTTTGGAATTAGAAGCACTACTACTTCGGGAGGAAGACGAGGAAGATGACACACCACTGGATACGCTTATGGCTCGGTATGGTCGATTAAGGCTAGATAAGGACGGGGATGAAGAGGAACTTGGTGGGTTCATGTTTGTGCCACCACTACTGTTCCTACTGCTATCAGAAGAGAGCAAATTACTAGCGCTTTGTTGCGAGGATTGCTGTTGATCAACGGAAGTGGCACCATGGTCTTTTGGTAGAGACAGCATAAGCCGATTGGATTTTCCACTAAAGCAATGATCCTTTTCAGGCGGCCCATCATTTTGACTTGAGGTGCCATCCGAAGATGACACAGATGACGCTGACGACGTATTGGCACATTTTCCCTTGTGTCGCTCATAATATGAAAGCAATGCTTTCTTTTGAATCGCCTTCAAAGTCATGTCCGCCACTTTATGTTTTTTATCAGGGTCTAAATAACTGTACGAAATGGCATTATTATTGCCCGAATCTGAAGCCGCCTTGCTAACGTTAGTTGACGACAACGACTGCATGAAACTACGCGGTGACATTGTGTTCGCTCTGTTCCCTTGGGATGGAGCGAGCCACTCATTCTGCTGCTGATTTTGCTGTGTCTGAGATGTGGTGTTTGACTCATCCATGTACATGCCCGAAGGCGAATTTTGAAGATTATTTAGAGAGGAGCTTTTCATAAACGATGAAGTTAAAAATGCTAGGTTATCATTGCTGTGACCTTGTCCCATTTTTGGGGATGAGGTGCCACTCGTGGATGGGGAGGCACTGCTTTGCAGATTCGACTGCTGCTCGAGTTCCATAATTCTTTCCGCAACTGATGGCGGTTTACTTGTGTCAATGGTTGGAGAGGATAGCGAATGGGATAGGGACTTGGCACCTTTCATGGAGTTTGAGTTGGAATTTTCAGAATTAAATGTCTGCAGTAATTTGGCCATTTTCTCCGGCGTACTTGTTGCAGAAGAGGAGCTATTACCACTGAGATTACTACTACTCCCCAAACCACTCATACCACTTGCTTGCGATGAATTTGTCTTATCTACGTTTAATGAGTTAGGCCGCGTGTATGTATTTAGAGGGAATTTTTTCAAGTTGGGTGGGTTACTACTACCACCACCACTACCGTTATTACTATTATTATTATTATTACTATTGTTACAATTGTTCATGTTTCTACCGGAATTTTCCATTGTGTCATTACTACCCGAGTGCCATTTACTCAGAGATGGGGATCCATTCAAGTGTTCTAACGTGTTTCTCAAGTTGCTCACGCCATTTTGCTGTGAGTTGTCTGGGGTGGCTGCGTGTTGTTTCTGTGGGGTAGAGAGTCTCGACGAGTGAGCAATATTTTGCTGCTGCTGCTCATTCCATCCTTTGTTCAGCATGCTGCTGCTCGTCGACTTTCTCGAGTTGGGCGTACTGTTGTGGCTATTGGGATTGTGTTTGAAATTAGACATACTGCTTGAGTGCAAGTTGCCACCGACACCACTAGACAAACTGATGTCACTCGTGGAACCATGCCATTTTAAGGTTTCAGTCCCTGAACTATTACTTGAACTATTTGTCACGACCGTTGTCACACTTTCTCGTCCACTAACTGCAGCAGACGCTAACTGTCCTCCGATCAACCCAAACAACGGGTCATTAGGGTCGCATAACCCTGACAAGGCTGCTATACTAAGAGTTTTGTCACCTGACCAAAATTGCTGATTATTTTCGGATTCTCTGCGCAACTGGTCTAGAAATGGAGTACCGCTGGAAATATATGAGGAGGAGTCAGAGGAAATGTAACTGTGATATCCTTCTGACTGGGGATACTGTGTAATTAATTCCTCATATTTTTTGGTGTACAGCTCGAGATCTTCTTGTGTCAATGGCTTGCTCAATGTGGACTCCTTTTCGGGAAGTACTCTTTCCGGAGGGGATGGCACCATGTACTCCTTCTCTCCTACTATTTTGTTTCCACTGGATTGGGACTGCTGTTGCTGCTGACCGGACATAGGTGTTTGGTAGTACTGCTGTAAATTATGGTGATGATGCATATTATTGTAACCTGGGTGTGAATTGGTATTCCCGTGTCCATTTTGCTGATTTGCCATCAGATCTCGGTATAGGAGTGGTGGTGGTACAATGCCACCCTCATTATTATTTTTTGGCAAACCCCCATTCATTGGTAACTGATGATGATGATGATGATGGGGACTATGGCGTGCTCCAGCTGGGTGTGAAATCATGTGTGAATTTAAATGTTGTTGATCAGTTTGACTTGCATATGCTTCTGGAGGTATGCGTTCACATTTTTCCATGACAGTTTTTAACTGTTGGGTATACGAGGGATTTACTCTTTTCATGTACGGTCTCGCATATGAAGGAGTTTTCTCTTTGGGGTAATCAGTTTGTTCAGTCCAAGATTTACTGCGTGTGCTTCCAGAGCCTAACACTAGTTTAACCGGATGAGTTTCACCCGCAGGATCGATCTGTTGTGCAGATGAAACAGGAATTGGCCATGATGGATACTTTTCATGTCCTGGTCCGTATCGTATCTGCTTCAAGCTAGAGGGATCCCTCACGGGAGCACAGTTATTATTATTATTATTGTTCAAAATACTATGGGCATCTATTGCGTTCCAGTTTCCTCCGATACAACTAGAAGTTGTGGACGTTACAGAATCATTGCTTCCAGACATGGCTCCAGCAATAGATTTACTATTAAGGTTATTTGTACTGCCGGTATTGCTACTAGATTCAATGTTATGGCTTTCTGCTGAAGGATTGCACTGTTTCTGCGAGTCGGAGTAACCTGGTTCGTCTTTGGGGAGAGTGGATGGGAGTGGGTTGCTACTATCACTTTTTTGGAGATTTGGGGTGGATGGGTAGCGACCAGGTTCTGCGAAAGCCTTATCATTAGATTGCAGATGCTGTAGTTGCACAACTGATGATGAGAAAGATTGCTGCTGACTTAAGCATGTGCTTGACCCAAAATGGTTGTATAATTTTTGGTGTTGCTGCTGCTGTTTTGGATACACTTTCCCTAGCGTGTTCACTGTGTGCTGGCTTGAAGAGACCATTGACAGCTGGGGAATCGAGCCTTGCTTGTGTTGCTGCTGGTCTGGACGAGGTTGAAGTAACTTGCTTGCTCCTGCGCTCCCCAAATTTGGAGTGGAGCGAGCTGGCGATAAAGTTGGGACCGGTATAGTCTGATAAATTGGCTGCTGTTGTTGAGATTCTGGTGCTGGGTTTGTCGTGCCTGTCGACGAAGATGCTGATGACGAGAGTTTATTTTCATCTGTGGACTCGCCAAAACATTTTTGCTGCATTTGATGCTCTTGTAGCACCGCATTTCTCACGCTTGGTGTTGATTTTGCAGCAATTTGGCTATAGTTGTGGTAAGTCTGCGACACAGCTTGCTGACTATTTAATGTGTGTACTGGAATGTTGCGGTATTGAAAGCCGCGATAAATTCCAAATCCGTCACTTGAGTTACTGCTCGATGAGTGATTCCGAGGAAGGGTTGAATATACCGAAGCCTGCTGAACAGCAGCCGAAAACCCACCAGGAATCGGAGGAACTGATTGAGGATGCAGTAGTTGAGAGTTGTTTCGACAACCATACACGTTCTGATACTGGTGTAGACCCTGTGTAGACCCCGAGTGTCCACCTCCTGCATTCAGTCCCAACGAGGAATTCGATTTCTCTGTGGTCCACACAGCCAATCTGTAAATTTAAAATAAAACAATATTTAATAAATGGTTTCAATGAAAATTATTTATGTTTTGTGCACCTTAGTTAAAACTAGTTGTCAAAGTAGTATCACCGCGCATAATTATCACTATCACACGTGCTCATTTATTCATACATTCACGTAAATACATTCATTATTGCTTTATCAAATCTATATTTGAATTTCATGAGAAAGGGGAAAGGAATGGGTGTTTTTCGAAACGGCAATCGATTGAAATCGTACACCATTTTCCTGTGTTGGTTCATGGACTTGGTAATAGAAACACAGGATGCTGGATGATATCTGAGACGGTAAAATTACACAAGCGGATGCCAGCCTACAGACATACTTGAAAAGTGAGCATATCCAGTGAAGCTCTTACTAAAGGTTGTAATAATATTATTATTAGTTAGTGAATTATGACCTTAGCAACTTCAGTTGCTGGAAAGATGAATCCAGTGCAGGATGACTTTTATTGTTAATATTTATAGCAACATCATCATTTAAAACACCACACTGCTCTAAACGTGAGAATTGGGAAATGGTTATAAAAACCACACGTCCATTTGAGGGATTTTATTACCGAATTTATCATTCAAAAATCCTACCAGAACAACTCGATCGTAACGAGGTAATATCTTGGAGTTTTTTATGGAGTGAATACTTTGCTTGAAATAATTATGGATATTTATATTTCATACATATAGCTCCAGCACGCAAACTATGCATATATGGAGTGTAGTATATTATGTGACTGTTATCATCACTAGAACCGTTCCTACTGTGATTTCTTGTTTTCTGTTAGGTACTAACTCCACACACGTACGAATGTGTCATGAATGCATCACATCAATATTATGAGTCATGCTTCTTGTCTCTCGCTCAAAAATGTCCTTCGTTTGATAATAGAATAACAAAATACTGCGTGATTTCATACTTTAAAATACTATCGTTTTCCTACCTGTATGGAAATTACCATGAGTAATCACTACGCACCAATGTTAATTGTTTCGTGCACTCCAGGCAAACTGTCATTTAATAGATATTTATTTTATGAATTTTTCGAAGGAACTGCTATTAAATTTGTTTTTGGAAGCACACTGACGTGAGTTGCACACTAAAAGCTAAATGGCACTTGATTTCATGATTAAAATATGTATAGCTGTTGTAGGTTTCAACGAAAATACTTTCCGTACAATTACGATTAAGTTAAAAATTGACTAAGACAGGGAGCTTGAAGAACAATCTAGTTTGCATGCACCACGCTCACGAACACAGCTTTGGCACAACAAAATCAATATTATGATTTCATGGGAACAGTAGAATAAGTTTAGGTATTATATACTTCGATTATTGAATTTACGTTTCGGAACTGAGAAACAGAGGATATCGCTTCCACCCAAAACTTAATAGGGTGGTGACCACAATGTTGATTTTTTCGCAAATCACTCACTTTGAAATGTTGACCAGTAAGAAATATGAGACGTAACATTACAACGGAGTCGGACTACTTGTAGCATGCGTCTTATCCATGAAACGCAAACATAACACCAAAGAAAGCAATTTGGTAGTGGCAGAGAACTCTGGTGTTTTATTTCGACCACAAAAACAATCATCCACCTTTATTACAAATTTGCAAACTCAACCACGAACAACACCACTTCAAAGACTTTAGCGATGGAGGTGGAAGATTGAACCAGACAATGTGCGGATTTTCATCAATGATCCTGACCCGTACTATTGTTTCAGACGATTCCATCATGAAAAAATCAACGTCAATGAACTGTCTTAATAAAGTTATCTCCAATTCCAACAACCTGATTCGAAAAACAGTATTTTCATCACGTCACGACAGCAACATTCAAATTTTTCATCTATTTCAAATCCTTCGACACCTCTCATTCCCGTTCCTTTTCCGTGTGCGCATGCATATAAAATATGCAAACTATTTGTTATACTTAATATTATGTACTATACGCATACCTAGATCCACAATTTCAAAGTTGAAGGAAAAAGAATGAGCGCAAACTTGAACAAACTTATTTGACAGTCACGATAAAACAAACAGCAAATCATCATTATGATTGCCTCTACTTGGTTTTCTTGTAGGAAATCTTACATCATGCACTGCACTCACTAAAAACTACAATAATAACAATAATAATGAAGCAACGCAATCAGGTTATAATCGTTTAACTTTTTTTTGCTGTTCAGTAATAAGTAATATGAGTGATGAAGAAGAAGAAGAACCAGGACGAAATTCGTAATAATAATGACTCAGTCAGGCAGTAATGCGCTGCGCGTTGCGTTGGTGTGCAACTGTCAAGAGGTGCTTCTTCTTTCCCATTGCGATCTATTTTGCTCTGTTTCCCAACTCGCCAGGAGCAGCAGAGAAGGAAAGAGAAGCAATAAAAAGACATCGCACATACAAGAGCACAATGCTGTAGAAAACTAGTCAAGTAGTATTTTGAATTCACCCATTGCATTCTCGCTTATTTTTCTTCTTCTCATCCAACAATACATGCAGGCATGCATGCACTCCTTGTTATTATTATTACATATTATTGTTGCCGTCAGAGAGCCAACAAAGGTAGAAAAATGGTACATTTGATTTGAAGACGAAGAAGGAGCAAAAGAAAAAGAAGACCATTATTAAACCTATTATGATGATAATAATACTAGCGTATTATACACATAGAGAGAAACAGGCAGTAAGGCAGTATTCACATACAAAGCTCATCATCTTGATTATTAACCAAAGCCAACTAACTTGTGTGTACATTGATGCCATATAGCAGGACAGCAGCACTGCACTGACTTCACGGACAATAATAGTGGTGCCTAGGCTACTACTTCTCTCATCTACTTTGAAAAAAATGTCTTGCAAACTGCTCAAGTTACAAGAGAATGGATAACTGCTTCCTTAATAAGAAAGAACATAACAGCGACACACGTTAGTGGCACATCTATCTAGTATCATGCATACAGACAGGAATCATCAAAGCCAAACGCAACAGCAATGAAGGGAGGTTAGGTAAGTACACAATACAAACTAACTTAGCAAACTGTTCTCTTTTACGTCGTTCTAAGCGTAGACCAGTATCATCATCATCTTTAAGAATTGAGCGAGGCCCCAGCAAGGAAAATGCTGCTTAAGATGAAGGGAGGAACGTCTCAGTGGTTCTTATTGTTGCGGAGTTGGAAGTAAGCGAGCCTGTACACCACCGTTTGTATCATTAGGATGAAGGTATAAAGTTACCGTGCTTGCATATTATACAGGTAAGATGATTTCTACGAATGAGGCTCATGTATCCATTTATTTTATGTGTACCATTTCACCAACTAAATATTTTTTTTCTCTTCAGCAGAACCGAAAGAAAGCATTGCATGCACATGTCTCAGTAGAAGAGTATTGTATTCCATAATACGTGTAATGATTCGCCCCTTCTTGATTGAACAACAATACTAAAACTACTTATTTATCCTTCTTCCCATGAGTTATATTATGGTATTGCAATACGTAAGCGAGCTCTGCTATGGTGTCTTTGAAGACACCATGAAGAACTACTGAGGTAAGTCTATTTGAAAATGCTTTGGCAAGGCGGAATGTGATCAGATTCCTCTTAAGTTGTACTTATACCATTTTTCCCCTCTTGTACAGACCACAGACAAATGTAAACATACTCCAACCACGCAATGTACCTACTGAGATCATAACTGCAGTAGTGGTACCAAGCACTTGATTGTAAAGTGTTATTCTTATCAGACTTAACAAACGAGGTTACTTTGT
The DNA here is from genome assembly GCA_034700685.1 of Willowsia buskii. Taxonomy (NCBI): domain Eukaryota; kingdom Metazoa; phylum Arthropoda; class Collembola; order Entomobryomorpha; family Entomobryidae; genus Willowsia; species Willowsia buskii. The sequence goes on along the minus strand of JAQIXW010002036.1, from coordinate 8,952 downwards.
CTGTGGTAAATCAACCCGGCTGATGAGAATCGTCAATTTGCAGATTTATAGGCGGAAAATACGCTGGGTATTGGGCTGACTCCGAATGCCCACCTACTGGGTAACATCACGTATTAAATTTAGGTTTCGTTGCAATGCATAAATGCATTCGCACCAGGACTCGGCTTACTGCTGTCCCTTTTTAACCTTTCCATTCAATTCATTTTTGCATAGCATTGAATTAAATTTGCAGCTTTCAATATTCGCCAGGCTCGGTTGATTTGATACGCAGGTAAAGTCTCCTTGTCGGTAAAATCTTATTTAAAAAATTAATGCGAAGAAGCAAACAGGCAATAAAGGGATAGTATGCGGATGAATAATAATAATATGATGATGATGATGAGTAGCACATTTGGACTAATAATGGTCAGGATTGAATCAAGGCAAAGCGAACCAAAAAACGTTTAAATAAGGCATGTGACTATGAATTGAATGTGTGTTCATCATGAAACGACAGTTGTAGTAATTGTCAAAAGACAGAACTTTTTACCAGTGACTAAGCTGACTGGCCTTATCATTTAGCTGAGAGTCAAAATAAGGATGACGATGAAGGAGCCCAGCAAGAAGTTCATTTCGAAGGGAAATTAATAGTAATATTAAAATAAAATGCTTCACAAAACAAAAATGTAAAACTCGTTCATGCTATGCACTGAACCGTGTATTTAATAGAGGGACGACCATATATACCTATTACTACTCATTCACTGACATGAAAGGTAAGGTAGGATACTAATCAAATGCTTTTTATTCTTGCAAGAGAGCATTCAATATTGAAGGAACCTGAGTTATGAAGAAAATACACGTACAAAGTAATAAGACCAACAATCAAAAGACACTATTCAAAAACCACCTTGAGGCTAAATCACGACTGACTCCAAATACATACAAAGCAGATATATAGGAGGCAGCCCAACAACTTGGCACACTTACGTTCCGTCATCGCATCCTTGCGTTTGCACCTCTGTCGTCGTCGTCGTCGCAAGGCAAATTCATAGCATGTACAACACAGCGTATAGATGTATATCCATAAAAATCAAATCTTCTTTGGATGAAGTGATATTAGAAGTACGACCTGTTTTCATAAGAAGAGTAATTCCCCAACAAGCCCGAAAAGGTTTTGCCATACAAATAAACATTTACAAATGCACGCACAAACAACATACACTGATTACTCAGCCATTTGCTCAGACTGGACGGGGCTGAAGAATACGATATCATTATGGTCGTTGGACAGCAAAATAGCATTGACCGTGTAAACATTGTGAATTACAATCTCTCAGTAAAAGTCCAAACTTCATATCTCCGCAGATTTTTTGGACTGCCTCACTGCTGCCGTAGACATTTTGAATTTGATTGCTCCTCTATCATGTAATGTATTTCAAATTTCAATACATTTTGACAATGCAAAGAGGTAACGTTTCTTGGCAGTTGGTTTGCTTGTATGTTTTGAAGCCCACGTAGAATATCTCACATTTCATTAGCCTCACCCTAACCCAATGTAAAATTACAACGACTCGATTACGCGATGTGGTCATGTGGTCTTCTAAAGCATTCACTTTTTGTGAAAGAAAAGAAGAAATAAGATTTCCAGTCATTTTGCTTTTTGCAATTTGTGAATCAAGTTGTGAGATGAAGAAATGGAGTTCTGTAGACGTGAACTCTTCCATATTATTTGAAATTTGACATTCCATTTTAAACTCAGCATCAGATCCGATAATTTTTTTGGCTTGGCATAGATATACCAGTAAAATAATTTGTCGCCAAATGACGAGGAAAACGGACAATACATACAACCATACGCAATGATGACGATGCAGATATTGCTCCTGCACTAGTTAGCATGCAATACCCTTTTAGCTATTAGCTGATTATCAATTACTTATGTACATACGTATGCCAAAACTACAACGATGCACGTCGATGACACTGACAAATATCAATTCTTTTGCATTAAACGTTTAGTACATAGTACATACATAACTTGAAGTGTGTTTTTACAAACACTTTGGATAAATAAATTTATTAGCACAGTTCCTGCTCTTTCTTGAAATGGACTAAACTCTTAAAACTCTCAAGTTGGTTGTATAAATCTGTGGTGTAGCACGTAAAGATGTACAACTAAATGATTTCTTTTTATAGGTACGAAAGAAGTTGAGGATTTTTGCAATGTAATGCTTTCTAGCCTCCAAAATGTATGGATGGATGCATGCAGATATTTGATATGTGCAACTGTCTTATTATTGTGATACGATGATAAAACGAAGCATTGGATTTACTTTTTTAAATTTCTAATTTGCCGTATGAAATAACACACCGCGCCCACATCTTTGTTTTGTAGTTAGTGTAGTACATTATTTATTTTCAAAAGAGGGATGTAATTAATACGGACTTACCAAAGAGCATAAAATAAAATGTACAAAAGCGAAAAAGGAATGTAGTTTCTTTTCAAATTAGGCTTTCGTCGGCCATAGTCAAAATTTACCAGCATGCTTTAAATATGTATCTGTTGTCTGTAATCTGTTAGAAACATTTGCATGCATATCCATATATTTAGTTTCTACGAGCACGGAAATAAATACCTGAAGAGCTATTGCACTTCAACAAAACATGTATGTAGATTTTGGTGAGTAGTAGTAAGTAGTTAAAAAATAAAGAAGGAAGAAGGAATACATTCGTAACATGGCAACAACACCAGTTTACTGGATGAATTATTTTGACTTTCTCGCTACTAATAATAATCACATGTTTGCAAGCTTACAGCAACCTGATAGTTACAATTAGCAGTGATAATAGTGACGCTATCAAGTACGAGTAATAATATCTTTGCAACTTCATACGATTATCTTACAAAGTAAATGGTTTCATTCAACCGTTTTAACAAGCATCTCATATGATTTCTGGAATTACACCGGGTTATTCGAGTGTCCTTTTAGAGATGTGCAAGTACATAAAGAAATGAGATTGTTCAGTCAAATAGTGATGGTGCTTGACTTGAGTAATGTGCGGGTGTTGATCGAGGATGCTACAAAAAAAAGTCGAGATGTGCCAAAAACCAATACATATGATGTGCTCACATGCACTCTACAAATTATGTATTTTCCAAGTAATTTTGGGAGGGCGGTTTGGGGCTGCGGCTGAGAATAAAGTGTAACATCATCAGTGAGCCGTTGATTTATAAGATTTTTGTGTCCTGCTTGTTTCACAAGTCTTTGACACATCATATCATCATCATTGTAGCCTACGTAGCACCAGGTAAACTTCCATTCGATTATGCTTCGATTGGTAAAATCTGTTTCGTCTACATGTCCGCACCATGACCTCTAATCATCATCATCAACACCAGAACACACACACATACACATGCTGCTGCAGATGAAGCCATAGCACATCATCATACACAGCAAGTTTTTACTAGAAAATAGTGGGTCCTCTTCGTTTTACACATGCAGATAATATGAACAACGACTTCTCAAAATCGCCGAAATTACATAGGCACAAGGATGTGTGAGGGGATACATGCATAGGTACACCTATATTATGAACATCACACAGAGATTATGATTATTTTACATGTAGGAAGAAAAACTAGAATGCTGCGAAAGGCGACCGAAAAGAGAAAAATCAGGAGAAGCCAAAACCAGGCAGCAAAACACACACACAATCTTCTTTGCTAAACAGTAACAATAAATGCACGATACATGCATGCATGGAATGAATGCACGTTCAAGAGAGAAAGAAAAGAAAGATGAGAGAGACATGAACATCCATAAGCCGACACCTGACACCGTCATCATCATCGGCCCATGGCCCATTGGTAATACTCACATAGCAATGAACCAGCACCAACGAACGAAATACGATGATGATTGCCTCTTTGAAAGCCAAAGTCAGTACACAGGTAGTAATAACCCCGGTGCATGCATATTTACATATATTATTGTATGTGTGTAGTTGCCCACTACAAAGTACAAAACGTAAGTAACGATTCAACTACAACATTACTAATGGCAAGAATAAAAATATACATCTTGTTGAAAGAAAAAAGAACCAGACATTCAAGTACTTTTTTGTCGTTGTCTTTCAGCTGGACATTCTATCATTGTGCTGTGCTCCTGCTGTCCTTTTTGTGACAATAACCTTTCAGCCATTTTTATACCAGAGAGAATCATCAGTCAGCTATATATTTTTTCTTAAAATTTATGATGATCATGGCTTATAAATGTGTAAAGCGCAACAATTCACGATGTAGAAGAAAACAACACCCATGAATGCACTTGAAAATCCTAATGTCCTAAACCCAAAACGATGGTTTAAAGTCCATTCTATTCTCCTCTTGTAGTTTTTTCCGTCTTCCTATGTGACTTCTTCTTGGTGGGAGCATATGTGTTGGTTAATGCTGTTAAAGAGGGTGCGTGCTCAACAATATAATGCAAACGATTCCACACGAAAATATATGGCTCTCTTGATGATTATTGCTGCATTATTATGTATGATTATCTTCACCGTGGCATTCACCATTTCTCACGGGCATTTGGAGATAAGTGCATAGTGTGTTGTTGTAGGTATGTTCTTAGTCTAATACGCATGGGCAGTGTCAAAACAGTCAAAAGTGTGTATAGAGCGATACTACGAGACTTTCTCTTGAGAGAAGAACGGTTTTGAGCTGAATGACCAAAGTCACTGGTCCTGATCACACTGACAGCTTAAAGTTCATTTTTACACTTGCACAAGTACCTCAAGATTTCAGCAGAGCTATTATGCGTCTCTATCTGCGAGTGCTTACGCGTTACTTTCATTTTTTAATGGAAGGCTGACTGGCCTCCTATTATTTGTTATTATTATTGGGATTTGTTGAGACTGGATGATGGCAAGCACTGCATAATACCTATTACCTCAGAAGAAACATGCATAATACCTAATGCGAGTTCACAAGATGTGATTTATAATTTCATGATGATATAACGGCCTATTCTTCGCGTCCATTTACCACGACTGACTCTGGGCTACTGTTAGATCTCGTGAATATGCATTATGTTAAGCCATGCAATTCATTACTTTTGCAAAAAGGATACGTATTATTGAATCGTTGGCCAACCTTGAAATCATGACTTTACATTCATATTTTTTGTTACTAAATTAAGTATGTATGCGTTATATAATGATAATAATAAGAAAGAAGTAAGCACTCAGCCTTGCAAATCCTGGCTGGCTACTTACTGCATCCAAAAGACCAAACCACTACTGCTATAAATACATCAGAAGAGTCAGTCACGCAGAGACAAGGGAGAAAAATAAAGTAAAAAGGAATATTGACAAGCTGCTTGTTTTTAAGTGTCGTATATATATCCCCTCTTATTTTATTGTGTTGTGTAATATCAGGTCTTATATCAAATTGGTAACAATGACACTCAGCAGAGCAGCATGCTGGGCAATAGATGTGCAATAGCATTGGCATTATTTCTTACCACATAAAATCAAAAGACGACCTTATCATGATTCAAGCCTGCCTGCCTGCCTACCGTCCATTCAATCTGGATCACAGAGGAATAAACAATGCATTTTTGTTTGTTGCTCGTGCTCTGCACTGGCACTGGCGGGGTTGATACAAAAATGAATAAAACGTTAGAAAAGTGTAAAATGCAGATGCAGAGTAGGGTCGTCGGATGATGGTGTGAGTGAAACAGCCAGAAAATGGCAACTTTAATTATTTTTATCCATTCTCTATGAAAACTAAATCATTCAGAACTCTTCTATGACCTTCGAGTACCATCAGGTGACCAAAGTAACGACGATAATTTAGAGAGATGACGGTAGCAAATTAAAAGTCAAAGGTTTAATATGAAGTCAGCATTTCAGTCCTAAATGTCTTTGAAATTATTTTTTTTACCAAGAAAAATCCTCTTTTTCGCACACCTTTGATTTAAACGTTGTAAATTGCCAAAATTATGGGATTCAGTTTTATACCATTAGGCCTTTATCTGCGTTTGATCATTTTTCTTTCAAAGAGGTATGTGCTCATCAGGTTGTGTGCTGTATGATAATATGATATGCACTTTGTTGAGACCTTCATCTACCGCAAAACGGGTAGTACCGCTGAGGATAAAAGGAGCTGGTATTATGTTGCATTCCTAGCAAGCCAGATATTTTATTATTATTATTGATATTGAATACACACGAAACCTTGGAGAACCCTGATAAATCAAAATCAAATCAGACAAATAGCAGTCGAATAACTGTAACTCGACAACGTATCAGTATTATTTTTATGTTAGTCTTCCATCAAGGCAGAAACAAGTTTTCAAGTGAGCTTCAAGCATCACGACGACGAAACACTTCACTTTACTAGATGCTACTTGCGCACTACTGACAAAAGTGATTTCCTTTCATTTCGTTGGCAACATCGTGCCTTACGGTGACATTGATGTTGAAATAAATTCTTTTACAGCTTCACATTTTGCCTCAATGCCCATAACATTTAGTAACTGTAATTGTAAGCATCTCGTGGAATGCAATTACCCAGCCAGTCTGCAAAACCAAACTAACCGAACAACAACGGCAAGAAAAAGAAAAAAAGAGGACCTCTTCTCTTCAAGTAGTCTGCTTTTTTTCAACATGGTAGAAAAATTAAATGCGATAATAATGCCTCTGCCATTCTCATGTGAATCATGGGGGTGCATTAATGCCTTTTTGTTTTTCACGTCGTATTTAAATAGTATCACATCACTATTATTAAGTGTTTATGTATGAACGCTAAAAAATTTATGACGTGCTTCGCGAGCATCTTCCAAACTGTCACTTTGCAAAGATGTAAACGAACTGACAATGTGAGATCTTACCTAGAAATATATATTATACCAATAATGCTCTCTGAAAAAAATGTGCCTTCCCCATCTATTATTACCAGTGCAAGTATATGTACTACAAAAAGCAGGAAGCCAGACTTAGAAGATTAAAACACATAAAAATGAAACTGTTTAGAGGAATTTCAGCAAACTATTTGACAATACCATAGGACAACTATGGGACTTGTCGCTTTCCCCTCCATCATAAACATCTGTTATTGCTGCTGAGATTACTGTCATTTTCCACAAAAAGACAGTTTTACATTTTCAGCAAAAATGTATCATATTACATTCGGCTAACTGCTTGGGTCACAATTTTCTTGCTTTTTCTCCTTCTTTCAACATTTATGCCTAGAAGAATGCAGATTAAATGTAGATTAAAGCACATTTTTTCGAGAAAACGGTACATTGTAAAATATTAATGAAGTGAGCAATGGTTGCCTGTAGCTTTTGTTGGGTAACTCAACAACTGGTTGACTATCGATAATTTTTGTTTTAACCCGTAAAAAACAAGCGGCCAAACACATGGTCGATTAAATTTCCAAACAGACATCAGAGACATTTGTTTATGGTGAAGTGGCGTACAAGCAGACAGCATCAATTTGTGAAGATGATAATGGCAAGAAAGCGTTTTAAGTTTTATCTGGTCCTTGTCTTTTAAGCTCGTCAATCGTCAGCTTATGATTTATCTAGCAACTCGTTTTTTTTTACTAAAATGCTCCAACAGAGTATTTGCATATTTACATAGCGCACTCACTAGCATTTCCATCAGCATCACTGCATAACATCCTTTTAGCTGACTACACAAAAGAAACCGAGTTTTATGATGATGAGGGGAACCAAATTGCACAAATACGTCCAATTCGTGAATAACCACCGATTAGCGTCAAACAAACAACCTTGCTTTCCAAATTACGAAAAATATGGTCACACAGGTTCTGATCCACTAGAAAAGAATGAGAAGTAGAAACAATGCCAAGTAAGAAGGTAAACAATTTATTTACGATGACGCTTCATTTTTGTGTAACTGCTTTTTCTTAAATCATTCTTCAAAAGAATTTTTGTGACACAAGCGCCAAATCACATTGTATGCCTTTGTCAATGTAACAAAAAATGGGATGTGATATCTAACAGTTGGTAAAATTGCAAATACGCGGTGGCATGCTTGGCGGCAAGAGTGACCAGCTTAAGTTCAAAATCCGATAGATACCTATCATAAATAATATTATGCTTGTGTTGTGAATAATATGAGTACTCCAAGAAAAGTGGAGATGATTTTTGATAAAGCGTGCTATATGCTTGTTACCATGAAATGTCAGGCTTTTTGCCATGAATGCGGAAACCGCAGAAGAATTTTTTTTAAAGCACCACTGGTATTTTTGCTTTCATTCTATAGGTAAAGCCGGATTTCTGTGAACACACGCTAAAACGGAGACAAAGCAAGGCAAACATTCGTGCTGTGTGTAATGTCGAGAAGAGACGAGCACATCTTTTGAAAACACTTAAGTAGTTGCAACGTGTGATAGTATCTGCTTGACGTCCAAAAACGATAAAAAGCGAAGGAGAGACACGGACATTACCACGGAATTATACTGACAATGAATGAGAAAGCCTCTTTCTATTATGCAATCATAATAAGTACATAATATATATGATTGTTCTATTAGTGCAATGTATTCAAGGTATTGCAGAAGTGGAAATACTGCTGGTGATGATGATGCTGCTAAAATTCCATTTATCTCACACATAGCTTATAGATTGGTATGTGACTTTTTTATTATTATATGTATTTACTGTGGTGGTGAATTAAGGATAGAAAAAAGTTTTGCCGGAGAGAGAGAGAGGTGAACCAAACAAGTAGTGAGGCGGTAGCGGTCAGCAACACCCATATTGTTATGTAGTATTCTGTCTTTAAAGTGGTTCTTTTCGCATGATACACATGTCAGCTCATTAGCGAGAAGGGAATAATAGGATGAATGTGACAGACATTTCATTACGTAGGTATTTCGCAAGTAGATGACGCGACTTTGTGTCTCTCTCATTTTACAATTATTTGACATATGAAATCAAA
>JAQIXW010002035.1:0-16839 GCA_034700685.1 Willowsia buskii | reverse complement strand
AAACATGTACAAAAACTTGTAGGCTGGCTCATGAAAGTCATTTTACGCTGGTTGCACAGTCATCTCACATGCATCAGTAAAAAACTAGGAAGTACAATTCACACATATCACTTAAAATTAAAAGAAAAAATTGACATCACAACCTCAAACACATGGGTAATTTGTCTGTCAAGTCCTTCATATATATTTGCAAGCAATTCTCTTGTTCTATTAGTGAATGGTCTAAATGCTTCGTATCGATAAAAACTGGAAACTTAATAAAATGTCAGCATATTAATTAGTAAAAGTAATATGTAGCTGTGACAAGGTTTACTCGCCCTGTAGTTTACTATATACCATCATATCATACACGTGGTCATGTATCATAAAAACTAGCAAGCTTGTAAGACACCACATATTTACGCTTCATTACGGTCACGTACATGGAAATTTTCTTTAAATAATTATAACAAGGCATGCACAATGAATATATCTCCTTTTCTTACTGCAGCTTCCGTTCCCTTTGAAGTAGACACATACCAAAAAGTATATATAGCTTGCTCTCTAGTTTTTTAGTTAAATTTGTGTCTTATTTCCGTAAAATGCAATATTAACCTATGTTTCAAAGCTTACCATCATCACCAGTACCATAATCATTACATTTCCATAATAGTTAGGTATATACATTCAACGTTGTTGTATGTAAATATCAAGCTATAAATTTGCTTGACTAGCTTCCTTCAAAGAATAAAAAGAAAAACCAAAGGAAAGTGTTCCAAGAACATTTCTTTCTCGTCTTGCCTGTCTGTCTCTGTCTGCCTACCTCTCTTTCCTTTAAAAAGACTGATTTCTAAAGGCACGCCATGCTTTTTGCATTTCATCCTCCTCCTTCCCCTCTGTAAGTGTTCTACCACTAACATAACTTCTTTGAGACTAAATACCAAAGAAAATGAGTTTCTTTGTAAAACTAGGCTTGAAAGGCCTCTCTCTTTTCTGTCTCTTTCTCTGTATCAGTTACTATATGAGATACGTGTGGGTAGCTGTATAATCCAGTATATCATTTGAACGTGAAGCATGTCATGCATTTTGAAGAAGTTAAAGGCAAGCTCAATCTCTTTTCCCTCTTTAAGAACTCTGCCGACACATGCATATCGTTAAGATTTCCATCGAGTGCTTTGCTGCCTTTTTCTACGCACAAATAATGCAAAGGATATTCTAAATGTAGCCCGGTTTTTCTTTATGATTTACGTCAGTTGTTGTATGTAGTTAGTGGCAAGAAGCATGATGAGACTAGGAGAAGATTTTTTTGTTGTAATAATAATATCAAAGTTCTTTTCTCTTGACACTGCACATACTAGCACTCTTCTCGTAAAAGAAGTCGAAGAAGAGAGGAGGAAAGCGGTGACGATCTAACCATCAACTTATCCATCTAGCCATCCATCCATTGTGTGTCAGTTTTCTCTTTGATGCGTTGGTATTATTCTTGTGGAGAAACTAACGTGCTGGTGATGATTACTACTATGTGCCTCAACGACGATGACGCGGCAGCGGTAATGGTGGAGTTGTGTGGTGGTAAATGGTGATGCTAGTAGCGAACTACGATGATGATTATGACGACGCGATGGATGATTACAAAGGCTTTTTGCTCTGTGTTGCCATTATTATTGTGCTCTTCATGTAACTTGCTGAAGGAGAAAATGGAGGAAAAAGGCCAGGTTGCAAGAACTCTAACTACATAACTTGTGCAAAAAACCCAAAAAAGTAGGAAGAAAATCGATAAAGCACTTTCCATTATGAATGGTTTTGCGTCTTTTCCCCTTCCCGATGATATCTCTTAACAATCTGCAGTGTGGTATTGTAAACTGTGTATAGGTATATCCCTTACAGTAAAGTATATTCATACTGAATGAGTAAATATGTACAAAAGAAAATATATTATCATCGAGATAATTACATGGTACATCCTTCCATGCATGCGTGCAAGATGGCTAATTTTAGAAGCATAACCTTTCTCTTACACTTATTTCCTCTACTGATACTTCGAGAAAAGTGAAATTAAAGGAACTAAAAATCTGAGCGTGCAAATATCACGTCGATTTTCTCCTTGAATTTTTCGGAACCATCAAAGACCCAACAAGAAAAGAACTAGTTTTTTTTTATAGGTTAGTTGGTGTAAAGGCAATGGCTATGTACTCCATTCTAGAGAACCGGATTCGGAGAAAAATTAAAGAAAAGCTTTTGCACTACAACACAAACTATTCCCGTCGGTTTCAGAGCTTACTACTGGCAATTTCCTATAAAGGTTAGTCTTGGTCTTATTAAACAAATGGGTTAAAATGTTGAGTACGTGACATGACATCAGTAGTATAAAACTACTAATCTCGCATAAGATGGAAATAATATGGCATGTTTTGTTGTAATCCGTCACAGATAAGTTGAAAATGGCTGCAGAGATTTTAAGCAATTAATCAGATGTTTCAGATTCAATGCAATGTTCCAATAAAGTTAAGCGGCTTAGCTAGCAATATTATTCATATTACAATACAAAGTATTATGAATGTAACGAAAAAACAAAGCCAGAAGTGACTATGATTTGAAGTGGTAGTATTTACTAATGCTTTATGGCCAATAACAGTAAGAACAGACCAGAACAAATAGCGACAAATGACTCGTGCCAGAACAACACAAGATTTATATAGCTTTCAGCGATGACGTTGACAATATAATGCTCTTTTGGAGAGAAAAAGTATGCAAATACAAGTAAAAATTAGGAGGCACACTTGTGTTGTGAGTTGTGATACTGTGTAATACTACGTCACTTTGCTTGGTTACAGAAATTAAGAACGAATATCTTCACGATAGATTGGCAAGCAAATTCATACACACATACATAAGGAACAACTTGCACAGGAAACACTGAAATAACTGCCCTAGTAAATCTTACACGATGTATTTTATACGTTCTGGCGTACATATTTAAGTTTTGGAAATGAGTTCTTGATCATTGTGAAAAATCTAATATAATAATTAGCTCCCCAAAAGCCCATATATATTTTTTTTGTCAAAATACTCTTGCTTTCAATTTAGTATCAATTGCATGTACCACTTGAGTAAAGGAATGTAAAAGCAACTTGTAAGAATGCATTATGTTCCTAGGTTTGAATCATTTCACTTGAAAACTGTTGAAAACTATAATATTATATTATTATTACATAATATGCTTTGCAAAATAGCTATACATAAGTTGGTGCCTAGTTTTGTTTAAAGAACCAAGAAGAGCAAACATGCCGTGTCAGTGTTAATTGTCCTAAAGCGTATACACACATGGCCATACAAAATCACATCATAATTTACAGAATAATGTTATAATTACCATAACCGTCATACATTTTCTGACTTTATTATGGTTACATGCCATTTTCATTGCTTACAACTGACCAATTAAAACGAGATTGGTCTGGAATAAGTACTTTGTTATGACTTTATTTTATTACATACCTTTTAATTAGCTTTACAACTGGAAGAAAAGCATGGAGAACAAAATTACAATATTCTATCCAAAGCCTACATATTTTGTGAATTATAATGTGCTGCTACCCCACCTTTTCAGTAAGCTTCTCTATTTTCTTGACTTACTTTACTACAAGGTAATTTTCCAAAGTTAATCTATTCACTCTTGCCAGTTTCGTGAAAAACACATTTAAAATTTTAAACTGCTTAGCAAGCAACTTTGTTTAGACTTCATTGACGCTATTTTTAACACCTCCTTTCCGTCATCGTCACCTCACATAATTCCAATAAAAGCTTGCACGATCATAATAGTATAATCCTCTTTGGAAGATGTTAGCTTTTGTAATTGTGAGCCTGTTATGTTTTCATACAAGCACCTAGTGCTACATTATGTTTATTCAAAGCTTTCTTTTCAGCAAGACGGCGAGTAAAGAGACACTCAAAAGAGGAATATAAAGCTTTTATAAGGAGAGGAACTTTGTGCATGCTGCAACAATAATGCCAAGCCATGGTTTGAGATTCATTGCAAAGCACACGCTGTTGGAAAAGAAGGGTTAGAAACTCCAACTTGGAGTTGAGCTGATGAGGTAAAGCCATTTTCTTTTGCCTTTTCTTCTCTATTCTTGAGCTCCACTTCTTCTCCATGTCCTTTCGCGTCGCTTCTCATCAAAATCGTCACTTGCACTTCTATTTAAAATGCTCCTGGGTTACATTACGTACCAGTTACTACCATCGTCACCCCAAAACTCCAACAAGAGTTTTTAGGTTCTTTATCACAAACTTATGGGAAGACGTTTCCTCAAAATATATGATTTTATTACTTCTTTGGTGCATTTTGTAGCTCGGTTTGGGTTGATGTCGGTGTTAAGAAAATGCCATACACGTGCACTAATTATATTTTATGATGTTAAGAAAAAAGGAAACTATAGCTGACGTTGCTGGAATAAGCAAAGGGGCAAAGCACTAAAGTGATGACGAAAAAAAGTACGGAACGTAGTACTGAGGACGGTGTTGATGACTAGGAATAAGTTCCATAACATAATATTATTATATTTTATCGAATAACGAGGGTGTGGTATATAAAACTCAACCCTTTACTAGCAACAAAGCAAAAGTCTGCTGCTAACAAAAGGAATAAAACCTTTTGCCAAAAACTACCTTCATAAAATCCATTCTCTAGCTTTTCAACCGTTTATTCTCTCAACAATTCTGTCTCTATTTTCTCTTCCAACTCTTTTCCCATTCAGCATTCAAATAATATTACAATTTTACTGAAAACTATTAAACTCACTTCAGCAGACACTGACTCAAAGGGCTGTCTGAAGAAACAGTGAAGCTCAAAGAAAATAGGGAAGAAATAAGAGAGGATATTACATTACACAACATTATGTAGCTGAAGGGTACTTGTAATATTTTTTGTGAATATAATCACTTTCATTTTTCTTTTGTCGTAATGGGATTTCCGCTTTCGCTCCACAGTCGATACAGCATGTAGGCATATCTAACTAAGCTATAATCTCACTTTGAAACCTAACAGAGTTGGCAGTTTCACCATTGAGTCGTCATCAAAACAGACTTTCTGCATTTGAAATGCTACAATACTTCTTTGTTTCCCAACTTCATAGTAAAAGGGCATTTGAAGGCGTACATTGTGAAAATCCTTGTTTTCCTTCAGAAGGAAGTCACTTTCACTCACATTGTTTCCCATTTACTTTACTTAACCAAATTCTACAATTTGTTTTCCTTTAAGTTTAAAGCTCATGCTCATATATTACCGTTACCCTGTACAATTTTTGTCCAATGTTCATGCATGATTATTGTCTTTTTTCACATAACATGAAATTGGAAGCAACTCAGAGGGGAAAGGAAGATCCATTTATAGCAAAAATGGAGAAGAGTAAAAACAAGTATGAAAGAATTGGTTCTCTTTGTGTAGATGACTGAGGAGCTGAACTGAAGTAAAATCATGATCGAGTGCTGTACAGAGAGCAATTCTCTATACCTCAAAAGAACTTTCTAATTTTCAACGTCTATTCTTCTTCTTCTCTAGTGACTTGTTCATCATCAATTTGGTGATCACGTTGAAAATCTCCTCCTGAGTAACAAGGTATCGTGCACACGGCCTTGTTTCTTTTGCTGTGATTATTCAAGCAAAAAAATTTACTAAAGAATAAAGAAATATTTAAGAAAAGCTAAAATAAAAAGTATGCATGGGAAAATGGCGAAAAATTGAAAATGGCTACTGGAGTAGATTGGTTTAATACAAATTCATCTGTACTCACTCATCGTCAGAGAAATGAATCCACAATCAGTAAAACATACGTTATGGAATAGAGCACAGACGGCAATGCAATACGGACTGCACCAGGATAGCACTAAACTGTTTGCTTATTTCATCTATACGAAGAGGAAAAACTAGCCTAAAAGCCAACAGAAATTCAACAGAACCAAAAAGAGTGAAAGTGGATGAGAGGGCTCCACTACTTGCACCATTTTGCCACTCAGACCAAGACCAATATAATACATTTACGTCGTTTTCAATGCGTTCCCTCAGTATATTTATGACACACGAGTTAAATGTTTACGCTGTTTTCTCTCCAGAATGAGTGGTTTCTTTGCCTTATTTTTGTGTTATGGTGTGGGGCATGGAGGTTCATGTAATCATGTCCGTATAGGTATTTATGTGCATGGCATGAAGTAACTTGTTCACTTTTTTTATTTTTTCCATCTCGACTTGCATCGCATACATGAGTATCTTGAGGGCACTACCGAAAATAAAAATGTATAAAAAAGTCAAAAGGGAAGAAGCATTGTATGTGTTATGTATGTAATAAAATGTGAGAAAAAAGGGAAAGCAAAAGAACTGACTATAAAAACTCGTATATGCACTCCTGAAATGAAAACAGATGGACAAGAGGAAATTGGGAACGGATGATTGCGAATGAGATGGAAAAAGCTTGTTGTGCGAGAGCATAACAGCGTGTTATTTGCTTGTTCCCTTTTTTGTCACACACTTTACACTACATTCAGTTGAAAATATAATATGTACATACCTAAGCAGACAGGCAGGCACACACCAGCAGAGCGCACATTATACATACCAAACAAAGAACATCCACAAACATGAAATGTGAGAGATGAAGATGATATGGACAAAAAATTGTATAAGAATGTGAGAGCGAGAGAGCTCAGCATCATTCGTGTGTGTGTGGTGTTGGTTCGTGGTGCTTGCAAGTGATACTCAAACAAAAACATACAAGAGGAGGAAGATAATAAGAGCAGCAACACACGCTGCTTTTGGTACTCTATATTTTATAGGATATATTTTTACATCATAGGAAAAGCGGTGCTTTTAGGTAAGCAGTAAAGATAGTGTAACATGACTATTACAAATACAACAATAATATCATTGCCACACACACACACACACAACCGCCACCATGTCATTTCACTAAAAGAATCTATGAATCCCATGGGTGACCACAAAAAAGAGATGACGACTCGGAAGAGCCAAGTTGAAAATGAAAAGAACCATATGCTTTTCTCTTTTTTCAAATGCATGCTGATGCCTGTAGAAATAGATATACGCGTTGGTTCCTGTGAAGCTGCTTGATATCGGTTGTGGCAGTGTTCACCAAAGCAAAAGGAAAGATAGGAGGATATGCTCTCATCGTAATCATCCATTTATAGAACACCTTTTTTATGTGTTCTCGTGTTTTTTATGTATAATTTCATGCCCTCTTACAAAATGGGATATAAAAAATAAAAGGGAATGGGTGGAAAAACGGGGAAAGTGGCTGGGGAGAAAGGAGCACGAGGACAATGTCCTTGTAGTAGAAAGGGAAAATGAATGGTACTTTATTCTTACCTGTATGTGTTCTTTCATGAGCCTTCAGGTGTGAACTCTTAGTATACATCTTTTTACATCCTGGATACATGCATCTATGATTTCGTCGCTTTTCTGAACAATCCTCAGATGCTGAACCACGACTGTTTGCTTTCGTGTTTCTTGAGGAAGTGGTGGCAGTAGTGTTGGTACTTGTTGCGGTGGCTGTTGATACTGAGGAAGAGATGCTAGTCGTTGACGGTATTGTCGTCGCTGCTTGGTTTGTGGAAGAAGACAGTTTATTATTGTTATTGTTACTGGTAAGAGGAGAAACTATTGATGGCGATGAGGATGAAATTATTGATGATACGGAGTTTGCTATTGTTGTTGGCGTTGATGATAATGATGACAAGTTGGTAGGTGAACAAGACTTTGTGGCACTTATACTATTGATTATGCTACTCGTACTAACACTGTTCAGACAGTTACTCAGCGCGGAACTACTCAGGATGCGACTGGTGACGGTGTTCTGACTGTTTGATGCGGAGAGGACACTATGGCTAAGGGAACTGGTACTGGAGTGGCTTGCGTTACTGGCGACAGCGGCGGCGGCCGCTGCTGACAGAGCACTACTGCTTATCGTTGCAATTGCACAAGTGGTTCCAGCCAAATTGATTGTTGCAGTGGTGGGGTGATGATGATGGTGGTGGTGAGGATGAGTTCCGTTGGGAGGTCGAGCGGCAGCAGCAGAGGCAGCAAGAATGAGTGCAGGAGGCCCATGGAACAACACGGCGGTATGCTCAGCAAATCTTTTGTTGCTAATACTATGACTATTATTGTTATTATTACTACTACAGCTACTACTTCCACTACTGCTACTGTTATTGTTGTGGTTATTGTGGCGATTATTATTATTGTTGTTGCTGGGATTATTTCTTCTCACAGGCTGAAGCATCACACCTCCATTGATTATAACGTCGGTAGAGTCAACATCCGAAGTCAGTTCGTTTGCTGAGGGCGACGAGCATCCTGAGCTGAGCACGTCCAGGGAGTCATTACTATCGCTAAATTCCAATAGGCTTCTTTGCAGAAAGTCCGAAGGTGAGTTTGCTCGTAGTTTTGAGGACATCAGCAATGGACTTTTGCTACTCTCTTCCTCCACGTCACTCAGCTTTGGTGATGATGATGAGTCGCGGCGATGGTCGCGGACGGAGCTTTCCAAGTCGGCAAAGGACGGATTTGAATGACGACATTTTGGATATGGATCTTCTTTCAGACACCTCTCCAGCTCGTAACACGCCTGTTAAAACAAAGAAAGAATCACAAAAGTTAATCACTTGTTTCTTTTAATTTCCTTTTCCTCCCCGCTTTCACCTTTAAATCTTTTAAATATATATACATATATATGACCGATTTCAAAGATACTCCATGACCTTTTCCATTAGCAAAATAATGCATTCATAGTCCATTACCCTATCTTTTTTGCAGTCTATACCTTTTTTGTTATTAATAGAATCTTATTTGAACCTACTACTAGTGAACTTAAAGGTTCGATGTGGGTATAATGGCAACATTATGTTGGGAGTGTCAGCTCCTTCCCTTTTTATAGTGTTTGGTAAGATATTTATAGAGTGATCAATGAACGATTTCATACATTTCTAAACGCTTAATCACTTCCTCCCCTCCAGCAGCACATTAAAATTTCTCGGAAACCCTATTCAAGTTCGTGTATCAACATCCACACATATAAACTAGAGAGTTTTCTCTCTATCTCATTCCTCCCTTTTTACTCATTTATGTATACTTCGCCTTCATTTTACTTTTACTGCTTTTCTACTGCTTTTACGAATATTTTCGACAGCTATTTCTGGGTATTTCGGTCGGCTCATGTGTACACACTAACTATTATTTTGATGCCTCCAAAAAAGTGCTTTACATTCTACCGTTACCTTTTTCACTCGTCAACCTTTCATACGTTTTACTGAGGCACATGCTTCATCAAACAAATATTCCCACTTCATTTGCATTATTATGTTGTAAGAGCCAAATAAAAAGGGGAAATGTGTGGACGATGATGATGATGATGAGAAGCTATTTTATGTGCAATATGAAAGAGGATATACATATACATAGGTACAGTAACATAATATGATGCACAAA
Source organism: Willowsia buskii (assembly GCA_034700685.1). Lineage (NCBI taxonomy): Eukaryota > Metazoa > Arthropoda > Collembola > Entomobryomorpha > Entomobryidae > Willowsia > Willowsia buskii. Next base: position 7,364 of record JAQIXW010002035.1, on the reverse strand, counting down.
AAGAATTTTCTCTTTTTCTCGCCGTCGCACTTTATTACAATAACAATCCCATTAAGCTCTACTTGCAATATTATATTATGATGACGCCGGAGCTCTGTCTGTTGCATATGCAATAATAATAGTAATAGCCCTTCATTTCTCAACCTACTTAATACTGTATAAACGAAGTGGTGGTAGTTGTAAAAAAAGTTACATTGAAGCTCTGTCTGATTCATATACTGACTGAATACTGACGCACTTGTATGCAAACTACAAAAAAATGTATTCAAAAGTGCAACTGTATAAAGAAGCTGAACGCATTATCGTTCGTCAGGTTGCCTTGTACATTTTGCCATTTCTTTTTTGGAGAAAAGGAGAGTAATATATTATGACAATGCCAACTATATATAGATCGCCTGTATAGACATATATCTAGAAATATTCCAAGTGTTCCAAACGAGCCGCTGCTGCTTGTTTATGAAAGTAAAGCTCTGTTTACATTATGCATGATGATTGTTGGGTTTGTTGTGCCTTTTTCAAATGCAAAAGTAGACAAGTTGAAAAAATAGAGGACATAAAAATGGAGAGCCTTAGTAAATAAAAAGTAAGACTATGGGCTCCCAGGCTTTGGCAAGCAACTATGTATATAAATATTTGTGCATAGCACTTTTATTCATAGTGTACGTATTGGAAGTAATATACTGAATTTTAGCATTTTTTGAGAGAACTAATTTTCCATACATTGGCCCTTTTTTGCAAAATGAGCATTATACCCATGTATGTGGCTCAACACCTAACCAAAATGCATTCCATAGATGAAAATGATGACAAGCTACCTATCATTTTATTTTACTGCTTTTGGCTGTCTTTTCGTAACGTATTAAAATTGTTGGAAAAATTGATGTAGGTGTGTTATTTAATGTCTACTGACTAGCAATGAGCACCCTTGCAGTTGGTATGAAAAGTAAAATGGCTGCGCGTGGTCCACATACTACTTACTTTATTATCATTTGGCCATGATTCATGGGCAATTTTCATTTCCTCTTTTCACATCTCCACTACCGTCGTCACTAAAGTGAGTTCAGTGAATATATGGACTTCTATGGTTTCCTTTTTGTTAGACTAGTGGAAGAAGAGACTAGATGTGAGTACTTTTGCATCTTCTCTTAGAAGATTGTCTTAATATTGAGACTCTCATAATAACGCTATATACAAAAGTTGGGTTTCATTCACACATGATGTCAAGATTGGTTGTGGAACGGGGAAAGGAAACGGCTTTGAATTATGTATTTGCAATTCGCAAAAGTATGTGTTTGCTTTTTCTGCACTTAAATTAAGTGAGCATGTACGCCTTGTATACAGAGCCGAAAGCCTGCCCTTGGATATACAACTTTGTCCATTATTAATGATATATTTTAATGTTCTCATGATGTTATAGTTTAAGGAAACTATATGGACTGTTATAAACTCAACTCGGCTGAGCTTTTCTAGTTTTCATATTATGGGGAACTGGAAAGTAAGAAAAGTTCATTGTTGAATACCACATAATATGACTGCCTAGATGGTTGCAAGGAAAAGGTGGAGGAATGGCCTCAAGGAAAGTGACACTACCTACTATACGCAGCTAATAGTGAGTGGCTGTAGACATTGCGGAGACTTCCGGCTTGCTTGATAATTTTATACATTCGCCTACATCGTCCATCATCCTATATTGTGACTAGATGCGAGTGTGCACAAATGCTCGTCATGCGTTGACGTTTTGGTCTGTGGTTAATTTAGATGAATGTGCTAAAGTCTTGTTCTTGTTATTATACCCTCTCACTACTCCTTTTCCTACCAAAAAGACGTCTTCTGTCTACAAAGAAGAATAATTGCAATTTAAGCTCGTGTATGACCAGAGCCGCAGTAGTTTACGTCAGGCCGGGCTAAAATTGCATGTCTTCCTACTATCTTCTAAGTCAAAAAGAAAACCTTTATTTATTTCATAACACAGCCTTTTGTTCACCAAAAAATGCTAGCACTATACTCGTTGTAGTAGTAAAACATATCTCATCTCTTGCCTGTCAGTCACAGTCAGTCATTGTGATTGCCTTACAAGACTACTTTGCGCACAACATGTTTTGTATCAGCTTTCTTAACTTATATATTAATGTGTATTTACACACTCTATCACAACTATCAAGCTTTACAAAATTTCAATTCTGAAGAGATAGAGAGAGAGAGAGAGAGGGTGGAAATTAGGACGCTTTTCTTCTCAAGTTAACGCACTTAATTCATTATTTGTATGACAGTTGAATGAAGTTGCTCTTGTTCCAGCTCAAAGCTGTTTTCTCTTCCATACATTTTATATTAAACTTCAAGTCGTCCTGTCTATTTTAGTATGCAAGCATGGAAGTAGAACATTCATATATGAGAGTAAAACGTGCATGTGCCTAAATCCGACAAGAACCAGTTTGCACAGACAACTTAACATCATTTCTTTTGAGCGTCAAACAAAAGGTGCTGTACCTTGTTCTCATCTTTTCTCTTCCCGGATAAGCGCTTATGACTGATGGGAATGGAACTAGGCGCTCACAAAATACCACGCATTGCTATTAACGTGTTCTATCGTACTCAATTTATCTTTAAGTCTATTCCAATTATGTTGGCTTTAAATTTTCATTTATACATCATGACGAGACCTAGTAAATTTCCAAAATGACAGTAGATCCATTTGCATGGATAAATCATATTATTAAGCTCTCACGTGATGCAATATCAATGAGGTTTATCTTCTTTGCATAAGAAACATAAAGTCTTTTTCATGTGCGTGTATATTCTCCTTGTTAGCTTGGCAGTAACATTTAGAACTCTCCTGATAATTTATTTTGCCAAGTCGTGTTAAGCTTTTATCTGATTTGTTGATAAACAACAACAGAAATAACTATGACTGACTTTTTTCAAGTACAATCATAGCCCTGCGAGAGTGTATATGTCCTTCAGCTCTAATTAAATTTCTAATAACAGATGCGTCATAAGTCATTAAATATTATTACGATTAAGAATTTTGTCTGCACATTTAAGCATGAGATAAGCTATTTACGTACACAACTTGCTGTAAAAGTTACATTTTTTTCAAATAACTAGCATTTTTGACCCAGTGAACATTAATTATAACTAGAGGCTCAAAGTTCATGACACTACAGAAAAACATTATTTATAAAATATGTTCGTTAAAACTACATCATCAAACTAGATATTTTTAAAAAATAAAATAGGCACATTAGCGTAGGTCAATGTTAGTTTCTACTTTGAAGAGTAAAGTTTTGGTTTGTTTATTTAGCTAAGTGTAATGCTAATCTAATGACATCAAAGTTTATTTCTTTTGAGATTTTCGTTTCTTTGCATTATTCTCCTCATTAATTTGTAGCATTCATAGGTAAACTCCATGCATTTTAAACACGCATGTTTTCAAGAGATCGTTCAGTTGGCTGGGTACATGGACCCTCACATTGAGTTTTATCTGAACAACCTTGAACAGAAATGGGCGTGAAATTTTACACATTATGATAAATAAAATATATTAAAACCAATTATCATTACTAACAAATCTTGAACTTTTGACTACTGTAACATTAAATCTCGGCAATTTAACATGATCTTAATTTTTTAGTCCCATTTAATGAGTTTAATGCGAACACAAAAAATTCCACTCTTGTCATTTAATCGATAGATTTGGAAATAAAATTTTTCAATGGGAAGGATAATGTATGAATGTGTACGTGATGACTGAGACTAAACATGCCAAGATTGATTCCTTGACCTCCCAAGAATATATCAAGTGCAATTACCCTACTTTACTCGCTGGAATAGTTTTTTATCAGATACTTGAGTATATAGACAGGCCACCAACTTTGCCACTCTCTGATAACTTTTGAAAAATCGTATGGAAAATCGTACCTTACTACTGCATATACGATAACAATACTTCAGAAGGGGCAGAGCACTAGCAAACATCATGATCTCCGCGTGGGAATTCCCTTTTTTATGGGCTGTGTTCTCCATTAGATCTGGTTGAATTTATGCTATCACTTTGTGAATTACTTTAGAGAGTCGAGTATACAAGAAGCGTCAATAAAATCAATTGAAATGAATTTAAGCGGGCTTTACGGTGGTAATTAACCATGATGTTTCATGCTTTCATCTAATTCTCTAGCCCTGCAACAGACGAAACATCAGAAAAAAACTCTTCTATGCCTTTAATAATATGTCAATGCGTTTTGTTTGCAACAAAAACGTGTAGGAGGAGGACGCTCCTTCGTTTGTATTATTTTACGATGCTTCAACTTCAATATTCCCGTCTCTGGCTTTCGTTACGTTCCACAATTTAAAATAATTTTTTTAGCGTTTAAGACACAACTTAAAATGCTGAGATACACCAAATGACATGGGAAACGCTGAAGACCTCCGGACAAGAAACTGTAAACAATTCTTTTAAATGAGCGCATTAAATGTAAGTCGCAAAGTATCCAAATGGATCATTTCAAACTTCTTGTCTCATGATAACTGTAAATATACGGAAAAAGAAGACGACATATATATTTCCAAAGACATACCAATGCTTAACTTCTGCCTTCCTGTTTCTCTCAAAAGGGAACACATAGCAGAAGCAACAGTGTCTGTTATTGTGTTCCCCACGATGACGATCAAGGAGCGACCAACAGCACAACATCATGAAATTTTCCTGTTGCCAAAACCAAGTTAAACACAGTCCGCCCGACTGTCTGCATACCATATACATTCATTCATGTAATGACTAGGAGAAAGGAAACAGGGATTATTTCCTAATACCTTCAATGACATTTTCATACAAAAGCCAGAAACTTTATACTACTCCACTGATCTCCACTTGAAAAATGAACCATTCAACATTTTTGTTTATAGAATAGTAAAAACCTTGTGTTTATAACGCCCGCACCCGGTTCGTCTTTCTATGATTTTAATAAGTCAAAGTCTGGTTCTTAATAGCATTAAAGCGAATGCGGAAAAGGTCAACTATAGTGTGCTATTACGGCACAAAGTTCTTTAGAAAAAAGCCCCTATTAATTGTTTAGGATTAGAGCTTTATAATAATTCATGCTCTACTACTTTAATTCAAAGGACTTGGCCGCAATAATGCCCCTTAAACTTAACTGTGAAATACTGCGTCAGTTCTCCCTGAAACATTTAGTGCGCAATAAAATTCTCAAAGACAACATCTTTTCTTTCAAATTTTCAAAGGAATTAAAAGTGACTGTGAGTTTTAAAAAAGCGTTGCTGCCTTCTGAGTGTCAGTTTCATGTCATGAGTGTACAACATGGAACAGCAAGTCTTTTCCTATTATGAGATCCTCGAGTCTGTACTATACCATTTGTGAATAAACAAGTAGCACGTTCCCCCAAAGTCTGCATTCCGTATTTTTCTTCCCATCGGAAAAATGCCGTACTATATTTGGAGGGATTTCTCATATAATAAAAACAAAGATGGTAATGGCAGCAGAAAAGATGGAGATGGACAAGAATATAAAAAAAACGAACCGCAGCAGCAAACCAGCAAACACAACCACAAGAAGACGGATCAAATTTATGTGAGTGGTGACTGAAGCAGCAGTGGATATACTGCAATGTATGAGAAAATTGAGGAAGAAGCGAAGAGATGGGAAAAGGAAGAGAATCTTCTTGAGTAAAACTGGGAAAGAAAGGGAGAGAAACTCGATAACTGGAAATGACTGAGCTGTCATTTTCGACCGCATCTTTTATTCCTCAGTGATCCCTTTTTACCATATGCTGCTATAACCAGCAGTGTTGATACCATTACTGCAGGAGTAACTTCATCATTGGAAATATTGGTATACATAGGTGCAAATACTTACTGCTTTTTCCCATTGTGAGGAAAGTATTATTATACACTCTTGCGCATTCTCATGTTATAAATATACATTTCGTATTCACTAAAGTCAAAGTCTATGCACCTTCCTTACAGTTTATGAACTATGATTTTGACTGGCTTAAACATTATAATTTTATACTCATTGTTTACTTTTATGATTTTTGGATTTTCAGTCGTTTACGGAAGCACAATTGCAACTTGTTTTTTATTCAAACAAAGTATAATATCTTGCATGCATGCACATTCGACAGTATGATCTAAAGTCAAAGAAAACGAAAAGTTAGCTTTATGAACGGAATGCGGCAAATGGAAATGAAAGAAATGCAAAAAAAAACAATGGAACAAGTTTTTATGTTTCTCGTTTTTTTCTCGTCTCAGACTTTCCGAGACTAACAAGAGCTAGGACATTCATCTTGCTGCTACCATTCTTTCGTTTCCCTTATACTCATAATGCATAATAGATTATGTATTTTTCTAAATACATAGTAATATATTATATTTTGATATATTCAACAAAGTAAACCACAAATGCTTGTGCCTTTGTCACTACCAAATACGGTATATAAAAAGCTATACTTTGATCTATTATTCTCCCGTTTTAGCCAAATGCACTTAACTGTGGCAGTTTTACTCATGTTTCTGGGTTTAGTTTAGATGTGAAGAAACGTGCGATCGCAGAGTTCTCTTATAACCACAATGCTGCTGCAGTATCGTTGTTCATTCGCTTTGTGTGCGGTATATTAAATGTATGCTTTGTGTTTGTGTGCTGCTGACTTTTTTCCCATTTCACATCAAATCTCATGGCAAAAGCTGTCAGTCAATGAGGACTGCTTTTTGCTCGCACAGGGAATCACGGCTGCCAGCATCTGATAACGGCTCTAATGCCACTTCCAACACCAGCAAAAAAAAAGAACACAAATAATACAAAGTCACATGTATCTAATGCTCCATTGACAAGCTATGCCAGTTCTCTCGTTCTTAAACTTATGTAATGCTGGTTTCTCTGGTTATTTCTAGTTTTTATTCTCTTCCTTGCTCCTCGCATTCATCGGCATTTTCTCGTCTTTCTCGTATTATCTGTCATTCTCAGGGTGGATTATGTGACCTCAAATTTCACTTTCTATCTCTGCCTTTCTCTTGCTCTCTCCCTCTCTTTTATTTCCTTCTAGGAAGACAGATAAAGTCGAAGAACAAGTTTTTGTGATTACAGTTATGTTCTTTGCAACATTAGTTGGTATTTTCTTCTTCTTTTTTCTTCTTTCGCCTTCTTATATCTAAACTTTTCTTTAGCTTTCTCCATTTTTAACTAATGTCATCATCATCGTTAATAACGTGTTCCTTATACACATGGGATTTTGTGCCTTTGTGTTATTCGTGTTTAACTCTAGCATGATAGCAAAAATGCAGCAGCTCTTATATAGCCTGTGATCATAATACGAGTAGGTTTATTTTCAAACTTTTTTTCTTAACATTTTTCC
>JAQIXW010002034.1:0-16840 GCA_034700685.1 Willowsia buskii | reverse complement strand
TATATACATATTCAGTCATCATGGAAGATTGACCAATTTGCAGAATGCAGTTTGTTTTATTCTGTCTCCTTTAAAATAATAAGCCTTACGAAAAAAATAGATAAAATAGATGACTTCGTTATCGTTATTCGATAATAATAGGTAAAACAGAAACTTTAGAATGGGACAGTAATAAAAGTGGACAAAGAAATTTAGACGAACGCCAAATATGGAATAGAAGCTCATGAAAAATTCGGCGTGGTGCCAATAGAGTCGTCGTGATGGTTTTTATAGGGGTCAGGCACCATGCTATTAAACCTAATGCATTAGCCATTAGAAGAAAAAAGGTCTTTATTAAGTGCCTGTAATGTGACTTTTTTTTCTCCATTATTGGTCGCAGACTTCACTCGTGGCTACGATCGAGGGCTATCCAATTGAAATCCATTATTGTGTCAATTATTGGGAGTGCGTGATCGTAATAATCTTAATAGGATTTTTGTAGTCATGTTGTATTTTGTATCTTTAGACAGGACGAATTTATGAATGATGATAGACCAGTACCAGTAGTTGATCTGAGATAATTGTAAAAACCTGTATACCTACCTATAACCTCTGCTACAAAAAATACTTAACTGATGATCATACTTTGTGAGAGATGAATAATTCGTTCAAGGAATCTTTTAGGGAACCGTATGCAATATGCATGAGAACTAGTCAATTGTTTAGTCAAGTGTTGCGAACGACAAGTACAAGTTAATGGAGCACAGAACGCATCGCACCAGAAAAATGAAAAACAGTTAAAAGCCTTGCACTCGTGTCCTGACAAAATAGCCAGTCTTTTTGTCTTTACATCTTTGCGAGAGAGCTCTAACACGGATAAAAATTGTAAAAGTGTGAGCCTTGAAGAATAGCATGAAAATCAAAAGTGGATGCATGCATAATGTATCTATTCATCATTTAAGCAGCATTTACCTACTTGCCTCATCATCAAATTATCATCCTTAAGTCTCAACTCATCTGAAGCGAAATGTAGTTTTGTACAAGTGACTGTAAGTACTTATAATATTGTTCCTGATAGTTCATGTTCGCTAAAATATTGAATGGCACGACAAAGAGGTAAATAACAATGAAGATGACATGGAGACTGAGGAAGATCATTATAATTTTATGCTAAATAATCATTGCATGCATTTTATTAACGATAAGCTTAACAGAGATGGATCCCCATGTCAAACGATTGGGATAGTAGTAAATTTGTTGTTTTCCGCACTAGATATTGCAGATTAGTAGGACTAGTGTTGGTAGTAATTCTACAAGATTGACAGACCTCCTTTTACGAATAAATAAATAATGATTTATTACTTCATGCAATGATGATGTTTTAGGATCGTATTAATATTATAATTAGGCATGATTGCTGCTGTTTTACTTTGCCTATAAAGAGGAGACATTATAATAATAGTAATTTATGGGCACGATAAAGCACGATACTGTTGTAGAACTTCACTTTTCAACACGTCGTAGATCATTCATTCATAATTCACTTCATATTATTATTTTTGTTAGGACACATAAGCTGTATATATCCTTTAGCCTTTAGCACATGAGTTACAATACAACTTGGATTGCAATTTTGCTGGATGGTACTTAACAATTGTTTTCATCTAATCTTCTGGTGGTGCTCATGAAATCAATATAATTCAACTAATGACTGCATCTTCAATCAAAGAATTTGACGTCAAGCTATCCTCCTAAAAAAGATGAATGGTAAATTCGCCTTGAAAATTAGAAACAGCGGAACTAAAAACGCGAGTGACTGCATAAATTTTAGACCAGTATTAGAGTCATGAATTTTTTGCACACTGTAGAACACAGAAGAATATCTTTATAACTAAATTGCTATTCATTTTTCTTCAGTATCATTAGTACGATCACCATTATTTTTGTTCGTGGACATGGACAGAAGAAATTAAAAGAGCGTGTAAAGGGACGTGTGTGGTGATAAATCATCTCCTGGCAATCTGATTGCTTCTATGCAAAAATTTTCATTAAAGTTTGAATGGATAGTTGCGTTGCTGCTTTTATAAGAGTTGTTCATAAGATTCCATACAAAATGAATGGTAACATTATTAAGGAAGCGTGTAAAATATGATTATTCCTTATACAATTAGTAATGCAATAATGAATTTTCTGGATTCTATTGTGAGCTTAATAGCTTGTGAGTTAAACCTAAAACACCCATGCATTGCATGGGATAAAACACTGAAAAATAAAGAAATGCTTTGAAGACGACTCTAAGCAATGCGCAAGCACGCGCGTTGACTTGTACTTACAAATGTTCTTAACTCCTTTACTGATTTAATTAACTTGGCTGAAGGAAGGAATTCAAACGAGCATTGACATATCATGTTTTCTGCTACTATTATATGCTCTAATGCCGTGACTAATTTGAAGACACTCTGTAACTTGTTTTAAAGACTTTAAAGTTTAAAAGTTAGTTATTTTTAACCGTTCAAACGTAATTTTATTTAAAAATGAATGCAGCATCGAATATAACATTAGAAACGTATTTCTTTTATTTTCACAGTAGCATTTCCGTACCTCCACCTTTCTACTAGTAGCTTTTGTATGCCTCCATCCAACTTAATCCTGGAAAACAGGGATGTGAAGCAAGGTCTGTAAACTGTTAAGAAATGACAATATAATATGCAAATTTAAATGTGTAAAAGTTAAAAAAAATAAACGAAACATGTTCTGCGATACTTTACAGGATTATACAAAGAAATCAAACGAGTTGTACCTCCAGACTCTTGGATTAAGCTCGATAGTCATCAAGACCAGTGTAAATCTACCTGGTTATTCTTGGGTTACAAAACCTTTGACAAAAACAATGAAGTTTTAGAACAGTCGTGGAAGGAATGGACAGGTATGATTGACTGTTTCTTGCTGAAATCTATTAGATTAGTTTTCTTATTAACGGACGGTTAGAGACAGTAATGTATACTTTTTCTTATGTTTTCTATAGGTGTCCGTCACTTGTATCTTCAGCTACGAACAGATATTCACATTCGACGAATATCCTTTTTTCGCAGAAGAGATCCCATTGACTGCTTGGATACATTTACATATATCGCGTTTATTGAAATCGGAAGCATTTCAGGAAAAACTCATCGGTGGTTACTCGATTTCGTACAACGAGCAAGACTTGAGCGCATGCAAAGTACAATGATTGTTTATGAAGAAATAGAGTTGTGGGAGTCCGATTCCGGAATTCCATAGATATATCAAAATATTCTGCTATATAAATAAAATGCAAATCCTAGAGCTTATGTACCTTTGTGTATGGGATTTCCCATTTTTTTCTCGCACGATTTCTTTGAAAAGTTCACATTTAAATTACATTGTGTTTCCTACCCATAAGTTACAACAAAAATGCTTTAAGTTCGCACAAGCAAATTCTATGAATTAAATCTAATTAAATATTACTTACTAATGTAGAAACGGTATAAATCATATTTCGTTCAGTTGAGTGAAACGCTAGCTAATTGTACATGATTCCTGGCACGTCTTTAGTGATTATGAATATGAACAAAGTCAAATAAATAGAAGAATTCCGCAATTTGTAAAAAAAAAATCTAATTGTTTTTCATATTGTTTTATTTTTTTGAGCGTTGCATTTGAATTCCTAAAAATACAAGTAATGAATGAAGATGGAAGTTAGTAATGCGCAGAATGAACGAATCTACTGATTTCATTCGTCTTTTGTCGTCGTAACACCAAAAGGCACAATTGTCGCATTGTATATTCGATTGGTGTGAAAACAAACGAAACAATACCCAAAGTGCGTATAACTTGAGTATATTTAGTTACCATTCTTAAAATTAAAGCTCAATTTTCTGTTGTCTCTTTACAGAAGAAATGACTTGTCATGGATAGATTGATAATCAGTAATATTGGCATTCCATACATTACATATATTAACAATATGTACACATTATAATATTTTTCTAACAATAGTAAGCCTAACTCTACTAAAGTAAGTATTCATTGTGAAAAACGTGTGCATATTGTTAGTTACTAAAAGATGACCAAACATCTACACATCATAATATTATTACATATATCTGTACCTACACAATTAACTGCCAATAATAGATCTCGAGACATATCCTGATCCGCGTGTAATCAGATTTTATTTTATTTTTTTACAATTTTAGCAGGTATAATATAGACAATTCATCAACCCTTACAATTATAACTTTTTTTAATTATACGTAACTTTATATAGGTATGTACAACAAACCAGATTTGATTCTTCTGCTTTCCCCAATCATCTATATCTCTCACATAATTCAGGAGTAGTTGTATCAACGACGACGCTGAGTTTTAAAAACTGCTGCCTCATGTGTATCTCGCTTCATCCTATGCACTACAATATAAACTCAAGTCTTTAAATTAATTTCAAATTAAATAATCCAGTTACTTAATTAACCAGTCGAGTTCATAAAAATCTGTACATAATATATGGTAATATATAATTTTCACAGATTTCAAAGAGTAATATTACAAAATAATCTGAAACAAACTGAAGCTCTTTTCTAACAGTGGATAATATAATGAAACAATTCATAAAAGTACATTTAGATTAACCTAGATGTATCTGTAAATTAGATATGTTTATAATATGTATATTAATGAACAAAGAACTAAGACAATTCATAACAAAAATCGAATTGCACGGATCAATTCAAAATTCATGAGATACTCAACGCCGGCGGGCTATGAGTCAGGCTGACTTTTCACTTTCTTCTTCAGAGTCATCCTCATCGTGGTGATGAGTCACCTTCCGTGGAGTCTCGGGGCGTACATGTGGTAAGAGACTTTGACTTCGTTCCAATACCTGTGAGCATGTACATACATATCGTTGGAATCAATATTCTTCTATCGTATCAATATAGTCCGAATTAAAAGTGTCAGTTTTTGCGTCAATGGTACTTGCCTTGGTTTTCCCAGTGGACACAGTAGGCTCAACTTCCTTCCCATCCATAACTGATGCTTGGCGTGAGCGAGAGAACATTGGACTGTCAGCAACAAATCTCTGCTCGTGAGCGACAGTTGACTCGTGTGGCATCTGCGCAAAAATGTCATGAATTATAGAATCTTGTGTCGTCATACCATAATGTAAATAAAGATGCGATGATGTTTCCACATAGTATAACATCGTTGCTTACCAACATTGCCGGAGCCCTGAACATGTAGCTGAACGGATAGTATATCAGATTTAAAAATGTAGCAGCGTACAAGTCAGCATAACGGACAACTTGGCTAGAGAAAAATGTCTGTCGGGATCCTGATCTAAATAGACTGCCGAGCATTCCATATGCCATGTCCATCTCATGAGTGACCTCCTTTATTGCTGCACGAGTTTTAGAAATATCAGGCCTTTCTTTAGCGCTACTGTCCAGATTCCTAGTTTCAAAAGAAAATAAACAAACAAACAAACAAATATTTAGATATTATGATTGATACCATCAGTATGACTTAAGTATTTAAAAAAAGATGAACAACGCACTTGTAGGTTTCACCCAGCATAATGTCCAAATTCTGCAGTTTTGAGAAAAGGCTGCATTTATCCGTCCACACATGGAGTTCTTGAACTAGCTCAGGAACAATAAGGAAAGTTCTCCATCCACGAATCTTCTTGGATTTCAATATATCCCCAAAAATATGGTCCCCAATGTATAATACATCTTTTCCCTTGGCATTAATTAGTTCAGTAAAAACATCACAGGAACCTATAAACCACATTGTTAGATAATCAGACGTATAATAACAAAAATCTTAAGTAATGACTCCCTTGATATTCATAATAAAACATGGCAACTTACCACCAGAGTAAACATGGCCTTGCTTGAGAGGGCCTGTGTGAGAACCAATTTTCAGAGCTCCAGTCTTAGTATCTACTTGTCTTAAAATTGTACCCTCCCTGAAAAACAGCGGCTTCCTTGCATCCAACACGATGTAATCAAAATAATCTTTCCAATTCTGAAAACAAACATTAAAAGTCGAAAACACGTGTCATATATAAAATTGCCATAAATAAGTGTTTCAAGCGTATTATCAGTTTTACAAATTAAAAACTCATATGCATCATCAACGCTAACCTTATCTTGGCCTGGGAAATCAAACAAAAATGTCATAATCTTCTCAGAGTACCAATATTCAGAGTTGGTCAGTAAAAATATTTTTGCGCCAGATTCTCTCATTCGAGTCAACAGCATTGGAAGCCGATCATCTTGCACAACATACTCATTCAAATTCTCAACAGTCTTCCGTTTCAAATCTCCTTTTTCATGAACCCAGTCCACAGCATTGCGCACGTCTTGAAAAATTGATCTAAATGACATGAACAAGTCTCCACAGCGGACACCAGTTGGCTCACTAATTGAAACAAGAAAACATGTTTACAATAAATACAATTTTCAGAAACGCTTTTTGTAATATAAAATATTCAAAGTTTTAAGAGTCTCACAATGTCACGCACATTGAACTGTCTGGCTTATTGGTAAAAAAGTCAATAAGGCAAGCCAGGAGATATGTCTCCGGTAGATTGAACAGAGTGTTCAAAACATATACTCGAGATTCGTCCAGAGCTAAGAACTTGCTAGGGTATAACTCATAAACTTCAGACCTAAAATACATCAGAAACACCAACATGTTTCATAACTACATAATATTTGTGTTGAGTGAGAGCACATAGTATTCATGATGAAAAATGAAACATTTTTACGTACTGCTTCAAAAAGCGGAAACCATGACAGCAAACCAAGATGTTTCCATAAGCATCCACCTTCAGTAAATTTCCATAATGTGAATCGAACCATAAACCTCTGAAAGGACACAAAAAACGTGATTAATACATCATCATACTGCATAAACATTGGGATGAAGGACAACAATAAAATTTTGTTTTTAATTAGTTGCTTCATGCAAAACACGCCTTTAAACATTTAACATACCGAATGGGGAATGACGCATCATAAACGAATTCTTGAAGTTCAATAGGATAGCCCATCTGGACGAGTCGCTGCTTTATCAAATTAAATCCCAAAGTCTCATATTGCGGTGATTTATAAACTGGAAAACAGAAGCAAAGCCTCGTATTAATTCATCGTTATCTGTGTAGAAATCGCTGGAAAAAGTATTTGCATTTAATTTGCCTGTCAAACTCGTATAATAAGTACAAGAACATAATTTTGAATGTTAGATAGCATCACGATCCTTCTTTTATCATGAATGTAATACTGACATAAGCCTAGCCCAAATTCCTTTGTAAGCAAGCTTCTGTTCTGCTGTTGCGAGACGATTGATAAACAACTTCTTCAACATACTCGGACACAAACTCTAACGTAAGATCATACGATGTGGGACGTGCTTTTTATAAAATCTGTCCATATATGTCAAAGGAAACAGAGGAAGCTCTCAAATTGCTTAACTTATATTTTTTTCGTAAACATTCATCTGAGGACAAAAATAATATGTCACAATTACAGTTTCACGTCCTCATATTATGATGAAAATCTTTAAATTTTTTACTTCAACACATTTCATATTATCAATGTGGAAGATGAACTATCATGACATCAAACATGAAATATTTTACTAATATTTATTAAGCATTCATATTTTTCATGAAGCATTTATTATCTTACTTTTTTAAATGTCAGCAGTCATGCCTGTCACTACTTTCAATTTTTCAACTACTTGCGGTATTTTAAACACTCCTTGTCTTATCTCAATCTCTCCAGTTATTAACAGCATTAATAATGTTAAGCTTGTCACTAGAAAGTTAATTAATTATTAAAAGGAAAACTCGCTCACCCGCCAGAGTGTAGTCCATATCGAATCCGAAAAACTTAATTCTGTCCAAATGCAAGCTCCTGTTCACGAATATCCTGCAATTAAAAAAGATACAAATCATTAATTTCGCAACGAATAACACGGTTTGCATACCGACTTTTATGCACGGTTGTTGTCTATAGTACGAACCATATCATATTCCTATTACACATTTTTTTCTAGCGCATCACACTATTAACTCATCCTGCCAAGAGAAAAGTTATACAGTGCAACAGCTGCAACATAATTATTACCGCATTGAAAACTCACAAGAATCCTTTACCATTGCGTTTCTACGAATTCATTTGCACTTAAAAATCAAAATTCTTTTGCGAAAGGCGTGATAAATGAAAACGGAGCCACCAAGATTCTCTTTTTTCTCAGATGACCTTAAACTTAATTCCTGTCAAATCTACATACTTTTCTTATGCAAGCATATTTGCAGATGATGTAACCACATGTATGATTAGTGATTATATTTAAAATATAAATTTTTTTTATTCTGCTGTACATCTCTGTTAATCAACAAGCAATTTAATAAAACCTCTAACCTGTGGGCCAGGTCCCTCTCATCGCCAAGATTGAGAGTATCCATATTCCAGTCAACCTGGTTATCAACATTCAAACTAAACGACTTTGGAATGTTCATGTTTCCCCAGTTATTAATCCCTGGGCTGAAAGGATTCACGTAAGGACTCTCAGGAAACGAGTCTGATTCTGAAATGGTGCGATTGTTTGAATCGGCGAAAGGACGATTAATAGCACTTTCAACGACACCACTCGGAATACCAGCAGCAGCAGTTGCTCTCTCGATGTCTCTGCCACTACTGTTTGGTATGGGCATGGGAGCACCCGCCGTCCGAAAATCAGGCATGGTGAGTTCTATCGATTACTTTCCCTTCTTTTTATTTTATGCACGAACCAGAAGAAAATGAGCTTTCTCTTCACCAGGCAGGTATCAGCAGAAAAACAGCAATATTTATACCTATACCTTAAATATATATCTCTCTAGTATATATGTAGCGATAGCACAGCAAGCTAGCTGCCACAATGTCAATTAGAACTTTGAACATATATATATAGCTGTTTGCTTTTTCCTTTCTCTCGCTCTCTCTTTCTCTCAACGACGCCACCACTCTTCCCATAAGATTCACTTGCACTTCTTGCTTACTTGGCTACTCCACTATGAATACTACTCCAACAATCCACCACTACTCCTCCACAATAAGCTATTCGTATTCCCTAAAAAAAGAGCTGAACAGCAGCAGCAGAGCTGCCTACTTGACACGAAACTGTTTTGGGACAAACTTGAGCTGCAGTCACAGAGAATTTAAGTGCCAGAGTGTGTGACTACTTTGCTTGGTCAATGTTACTGCTCCTCGTATGCTGCAGAGTTTAACATTCACCTAATAAAATCAAGACCTTCAGCGAATGTCTTTCAGTGAGTGACTACTTGCCATATAATTATGCAATGCATGTAAATATGTGCATATCAAGCATTTAAAATGCTATATAAAAGCTCTTATGGAAAAACAAAATGGGTATAAAATTACTGCCGTGCTAAAATCAGCAGAAAAAATGAGAATATATAAAAAAAAAGTCTTCTCTGGAGAAAAAAAGCGTAACCAATGTCGCTGGGTACAATATGAGAATGTTTAGACAATTTTCTTTTCTAAGATGTGTGGAATGTGTGACAAAATTCAGAGTAAAACGGCGACAACGACTAGCTCACTGTTGCCAAACTTGATCCTACGCAAAAAAAGCTGATCTGTTCTCAAGCTATTCGTAGGAGCATCTCCTATCACTTCTTTATCTGATGCCTGCTTTTCCCTCGTATGAGCTTGTCGCTAACCTTTTTTCTAAATATGACTATTTTTTCGTTTCTTGTTTCCACCACTTCCAAAACAACACAACCCTAAAAAATGAAACGGCGAGTGGGAAACAGCTGAAAGTACTGACTCGGTATATTTCGTACTCGCATGACTACTAGTGGAGGGGACTGATAAACGCCACAGAAGAAGAAGAGAGGGGGAGAAGAGAGAGAGAGAGATCGAGATGAAAATGACAAGATAAAAGTACAAAAGGGTAGACACGTTTTCTCTTTCATTTGCTTTGTTCACAAAGCATTCTGTCTTATGAATGAACTGAATACAATGAGCGAGTGAAATCTCATTGTTTTCAATCTTTGCAAAATTTTCAATCAGACATTGCCCCTATTTACCCACACAGTACGCACTCAGCTACTTGAGACCATAAAAACTCGTCATTGACACCTACACAGGAAAGGTAAATGTTTCAACCAGCAAAACATTCACACCTGTGAAGTAGCTGAAAACAGCACAGCCATTGCTATCGCTACATACCCAAAAAATATGAAAATCTAGACTAATAATAACTTTAAAACGTCTGCTGATTCCTTTGCAACCTCTTCCGTTTCCAACAGAAAAAAAATTGTTATGAAAACTGTTCAAAAAAATATGTACGCTACACAGACAGATAGATGCTTTCCGCTTTCTACATCATCTGTATCGACTGCTTCCTTTTGCAATTCACAACTGACAAGCTGAACTCACGTTCCAGTGTCTATTAAGCAAAATGTAGTCGTCGTCTCATGAACAAAAATTGAGACAACCTCTTCCACTTTTTTAGGTGATAGCTAGTTAAGCTCGCTCTTTATACGGGTATATAGTATATATATACGAGAGGAAAAAATGATGTAGTGATGACTATAATAATAACATGACATGACGAAGAACTCTCTGTGGTTTCGCTAGTTCGCGTAGCAAAAGATTTTTCATTTATGGCTCATGCACACGTAATGCTGTTCTCACATAATGTTGGAGTTTGGAGTGGATAATATGATGATGTTCCTATAATAATGATATGCATATAATAGGCGTCTGTTGCTGCTGCTCTAACCGTATGTATGTTTGTGTGTGTATTATTACCACAGTTTATGATCTTCTTTTCCTTCCCAACATCCCAAACTCATTTCTGCATGGTAATCACATTGAGAGCTCTATCCTCTACTTGAAAAGCCTCCACTTTACGAACGGAAAACCAATCATGACATTTTTTGTTGCTTGTTTTTGACAAACGCTTGAAAGAGTCGATAAGTCGATATATAACAGTTAACTAGCGAGAGAGGGAGAGGTGGTAATATGCATATTTATGCAATAAAAATTGAACACTGCTAACAAATGCTGTTTGATTTGCTACGTGTAAACAACTTGGTCGATAAGACCGTGGCGTGGGTAGCGGAGACCAAAAAAGTTGATGGCGAGAGAGGAATAGTATTATGTAAAAGTTTGTGTGATATACCGACAAGACAAGCAAGTCTATATCCAAATTCAACCCTTTCTATTCTCACAGAAAAACAACAAGAAATCCTGTGTATATCGTACGAGTAGCAACAAAGTCTCTTTTATAGACTAATGCATGGTCAAAATTTCATCACTTTATATAAGAACCAAACTGGTTGACATTAAAACACACTTTTTTTCATCATTTTTTCCATGACATATGTGCAGATGACGGATGACGCTTTAGTAGGTATTTTCCTACTTAGTATCTATTACATGCAATAATTGGTGTCACATTGACTATTTCTAGTGTTCCGATGATATTGAAGATGTGATGTGCTCTTCAATCTTATCATTTACACATTGGATTTTCTTCTTTGCTCCTTCCCTTCATCATCACTCGTCATCATGACCATGCAATTAAAAGAAAAAGATTCCTTTGATGTTGGTTCAGCTGGTTAGCCTACTGATGGGTATATGATGCGATGACAGATCAGAGCTTTCCACATTTTTATTTTACCAAATACTCTCCTATTGCTATTCATTTTTTGCAGTTTTATAAAATGCATTAAAGTTTGCTATCTACTTTTGACGTAAAAATTGAATCTAAAGGGATCACTATTATGGCATGATTGAACACGACATGCTCAGATAATAAATTAATATTGAAACAAATCCAATAATTTTCCGATATTTGCATCCTAATAAACCTGTTTTTAAAAGTGGTAGATAAACCATGGAGTATCTCATGCTCACTCTAAGTAATTTAGACAATCGCTCATGTTCACGAAATAAACCGTCCAGCAGGCATATAAATGTGCAATTAACCCGTGTTAATTTTTAGTTTATTGATCGAAAAAGTGTAAGTGGTGGAATTAAGCTGAAAATTACATATGGGTATGTTGTATGTTATATAAACGATATAAAACATCTTCCTCTGAGTATAGGAATTTACCATATGTAATCATGAATCATACAGGTTATCATTTTATTACCACGTTGTTATATTGATGCATGCATCACTTTGTCACGCAACGGACTCGTTTAGCATAGTTTTCATTTCATGGACATGCATTCCTTCTAATTTTCTCGTCTTAAACACCGGCAAGGAGAAAGTACGACATTACCAAAGAGGGACAAACCGCAACATTTGTGCGTTTCCTTAGCGTATTTTATAGCTAGTTAAAATCAGTAACAACCATCACATCTCGCGACGAGATTTTGGCGTGGTGTAGAGAAATTCGAAATGAATAGTTTTACATTGATTCTATGTTGGCAGATATTATAGCCATCGTAAACCACAGACCAGATCTGGGTGATGAGTGCTTTTAAATTCATTAAATATCGTCGCTAATGGCAGGGGCAGGGTGTTTGAAAAATGAGAGATTTAAATTCGTCAAATACGATAGAAGTGCATGTTAGTCAACGAAGTTCTTTAAAAGACTGAGTTGTTTTGTCGCGGAGGATAATTTTTTAAAACCAAACACGCAGACAAATAGTCACAAAAGTCGCACTTTAATTTGCAATAAATGACTTTAACGACACCGATTATACAAAGTAAAAATGTGCTCTAGAAGAATTCGTCAGACTAAACAGGCAGAGAGAGGATCATCCATCCTGCTATCGAATGCACACTACTGCAAGGACGCAGTTTGACGTTGGCCCAGATTTGCTGAACTGCAGCATTGCAATGGAATGCCAATAAAAAATATACTCAGCCAACAAAGATAGATATTTTGCATAGATACAAACACGGCATAGTTAACATTATGTAGCAGCATGCACAACAACAGCACACTTGAGATTGAGAGTTTGTTGAGAGATTCGCACTTTTAACTTCATACAATGCAAAAAAATGTTGACATTGGATATTGTCAATGTAATACAATAAATGAATCAGTCAATTGATGGAATCTACCATAATCTGCTTGCTAATCAGTTTGATGAACTTCACTGATTCCACGTCATTCATCACAGGGTAAGATTGTCATTTAAATGCTTTAATGGGAGAATTTTTCAACACCGCAAAGCAATTCATAGCCATACGCATGATACGAATACAATACAACCCATTTTAACTAGAACGGCTAGACTAATCCCAAGACAAGTAAATTACCAAAGTCAGTCTAATTTCTAGACAGAAAATTAATTCATATAAAAATATTAATCATAACACGGAACAAACATTTACCATCCGTCCATCTCCCAGACTCCCTGACAGTGCATTGTTTCAAACTTCTTTATATATTTTTGGATGGATACGAAAAACTAACGAGGCCATTACCTGCTGAAAGTGCTATGCAAAAGTCATAAATCACAAAATTGAAAATGACACCACAACCAAAATCTTTTTTGCCCTTCCATTAAAAAATGTATTGTCTACTGATGTTGCTGAATTTAGAAACAGATTTACTTACAGCTAACAAGTTGGCCGAGACCAACTTTGGAAGCTCTAAAAAATAATTAGGCATTCCGATATTCCAAATTTAGTAGATCCGGGAATATTATCATGTCATATTTTTAAAGCAATTTAAATTCCATGCTTTATTTACACTGTCAACCAGCAGAGTTGTACTTATACTGATATCACAAATTTTGACGTTTGGGGGTAGATGACCCCGATATAAGCAGAGATAAACTGTTATCTATTCTTCATTTTCTACACAGAGTAAACTGAGCATATTTTTTTCTTGAAGCGAGAAGCATTGGATAACAGAAGGTAATAAATATTTATCCGGATCCTCTCTGTTCACTAGTCATGCCTCTCCAAAGAACCAATCAGAGCAAGTCACCAGAGACCATCCCATACGCCTACGCAGATGCTACTCATCTTAATTCCGTAACATGCACTAAAACTAAAAAACTAATCATTAACTTGTTTACGATGAAAATAAATTATTCTTGTTTTATCAGCCCATTTATGTAACTCACATCTGTCTTTTATTGAATTCCAACAGCTGGACACTCAGAGAAATTGACAACATAATACCCTTTTAAACTCGTTAAACTAGATAAGCCAGGCTGATAATAATATAATTTCGTAATATTGTAACGGATTGAGGATGTTCGATTGAAAATGAGAAATGGTTTTCTCACGGATTACAAACGATCGGGGCGTTACCACTGTTGGCACACATGTCTGACACCACACGCTTCATAGTATGAAGACCTACATTTGACATTTAATGGTGAATTCCTTTGCATTGAAAACTAAAGTATTTAATTCTGACCAAGTGTCAAGAATTATAAATTTCATCCACGTGACCTAACATATTGACTACCGTTGTCTATGAATTACTTTAAGAAGTTAATCCCTCCATTCAATAAAATTTTATGGATATTATTGTCGTCATATAGTCATCTACGAACTTCAGTTGCAGATAACAAATTACGCAAGAATTTAATTCTTTAAAATCTGTTCCTTCATTGGGCCTTGGCACCTTAAGGTCATTTAAAGAAAGTATGCGTCTAGTTTGTAATTTTCTTTTTTATAAGTCTTGATTATGATTGTGGCAAATCAGCTGTATGATTTTCTAACAATTATCAATGAAAAATCACTAAAATTGTACATGAACCAACTTACATTTTTCCAGGATGAAGGCTATCCTCAGCCATTAAAATAGATGGCCTTTCCATTTCAAAGTTTCCCCAACTATCCATCTTCCTTTCTTTTACAGACTCGGGGAACAAAACTTTTTCTCTTTTTTAATCCGTCAATTTGTATGTCCTACAGGTTTACGAACTTTTTCCAGGATGATGACGTTCAACTGAAAATATTGGTCACTTGACCGCTAACTGTGAATAACTAACACACTTTCTGCTATTTTTATAGTAAGCACGCCCTCAACCAACGAGCTGATGACTGACTGGCCCGTATTCCAGATTCAAGTGCAAGTACAAAGGTCGACACCAACCAAATGGCTAAAAATGAACATTAAAATCCAGTAGCAGAGAAAAACAACGCTTGTTTGCCTATCAAGTGCCTAATCAGCTTCAATTTGTAAATGGAAAGTGAAACAACAAAATATATTTTTTGTCCCAATTGCTCGATCCCGAATAAATAATCCTGAATATTACGCCTAATTATACAAACTTCAACCTTCACTTACGAAATTTGCAAAACAGAGTCGCAGGCCACAACACAAAGTATACCGTGAATGATGACTGTTTTGGAACACAGTTAATTCAACCAGGATTGCCTTAACAATTCATGAATTTCTCTCTTGCTGCTAGTTAATGACCGACGTGGACCTAAGCGCACATTTTTCATGATGTCAGTTGCACTGACTGTTGGATATGACAAGACTACAAGTCGGAAACTACGTAATTTGATGTGCTTCAAATCTAATCATTTAATAAAATGAGTTATCTCATGTTATGTACCCGCACATGTCTACTTCAACATGTTAATATGTACCTCAACAAATCCAACTTTTTTTAAATGGCTATTCCGCCTTGAAAATTGGTTTACACTCGGTAGTCGTGCACTGCTGAAAAGCATGCTATGTACTTTGAAAATCTAACGCCATAATAATATGAGTCATATTCAAATTACCACAGCGTCCACGCATATATCATACCGGTGGAAAGATTCAATTCATAAATGTCTCATTCAATTTTTCACGATTTCTTGTCTAATCTATGCCAACCGAGAGAAAAAGTTGTGAGCATGATCGTATGATAAATTGGTACATAATATTGTTTAACTTTTGAAAATCTAGAACATAAATTTCAAATAGTGGGACGGTGGATGACTAACTTTAGAAGAAAAAAGTGGAGGTAATCGTTGCATTTTGTTCGTGGGAGTGGAAGGAGCAGAGCAAAAAAGTCATCGTCAACTCAACACGGACGGTTGCGCCGTTTGTAGAACGGTGGACGGTTACTAGTGTCCAATTACTTTGTTGGAAAGATGATGGCTTGCCATATAGTCCAACTACCATCATTTTTATTGAATTTCATTCAAGTGACAGCGACTTGCATGCTCAGTAAGTTTCCAAGGTCGTGGTTCATAATTTGAAAAATAACGCAAGGAAATTTATTTCATAACATGTAATATGTATGCATATATTAAAAGTATGGATATATTATGCAAATTATCACTTAATACTTGTAAATAAATACTTATTCTGTGATATTTTTAAAATGATGCGGTAATTTAAGCTTGCACTTGCATGCTCTTTTAACGTTCCTGCTTAGATTTCATGACGCGATAACTGATACAAATCGTTGGGAAAGATGTTTGTTGGCAAGCGACTCACTTTTTAGAAGAGTCGACGCGACAGACAACCCTCGAAACATTTTCATAATTTTGAAGGATGACAAGATGACAACTTGAAAACAGTCAGCAAGTTTACTGTTGACTTATACCCAACACTTTTTTATACTATCAAGTAAATACTTAGTAAAGTAATGTAAAGAAAATGATAACCTGAATAAGTGACGTCACTCAGTCATGGTTAGACATTAGACTTGCCATTTAAGTAGCACAGATTTTTTTGTCATATGGAACCAATTCACCTTATCAATCATTTTTAAATGCTTAAAATAGTTGTTGCTTCGATGACCATCATCAGTTTTCGTACATATTTCAATTCACCCCACACATTCCGCTTCTAAGACAATCACGATATCGCCAGGACAAATAACTCACGCTCCCTTCC
>JAQIXW010002033.1:0-16840 GCA_034700685.1 Willowsia buskii | reverse complement strand
GGGGCGGGGTTATATGATACTTGGAGGGATCCCTCCACAGGGGATGAGGTCTACAGTTATACAATTATCACGATGGAGTCGAACAAGACGTTGGACTGGCTTCATCACAGAATGCCGGCAATTCTGGATTCGGAGGAGAAGGTGGAAAGGTGGTTGGAGGCGGCCAGGGAGCCGGAGAAATCGGGAGACAAAGAGATTTTCGAGATTTTGAAACCGGTGGAGGAGTTGAGGTGGCATAAGGTGGATGGGAAGGTGGGCAATTCGAGATGTCAAGATGGGGACTGCATGAAGGCGCTCGTGGAGGTGGAAAAGAAGAAAAATACTTTGATGGACAAGTGGCTAAAGAAAACCCCAGCAGTGAAGGTAAAGCAAGATGAGGAGTCGGAAGGTGAAGTAGGAGGTTCCGTTGCACCTTTGACAAAACGCATGAAAAAAGAGGATGATTGAAAGAGTGTTTCAAAAATTAAGTGTCAATAAACTGAGCAGTTCAAAACGAAAATTGGTTATCAGTGTTCATTTGTCAGTATTTTTGCGGGGGTTTGAAAGTGTGAATACATCAATTTAAATATTTACTTGCAACAATAAAAACCACTCTGAATAGAAAATTGAGAAAATCAAAAAATAAACATTTCAGAAGAGTTCATTTTCCTCCTCTTTTCCTTCATTTGTCCAAAGGTGCTTTGCCCCTTCAAATCATAACGCATACAGAATGCGATCCTGCTTAGGTACCTGAACTCCAGAATAGTGTGCATTGTGAAAATACTGCATTCACACTTGAGAAAAGGGTCATTTACTTAAAAGATGAATCTGAGCTATAATTTTATCATTGGCAGTAGCAGTGTGATGAAATGCCTTCAGAAGACAGAAAATAAACTATTAGCTGAATTATTTTCATTCCCATTTTTCATTCACATGGCAAAGGCATTTTTACGAAGGCAAACATGCATATTCTCTAAACTTATCACAGTACTCTGTCATATTCCAGTGAAGTCAGTTCACATTTTTCTGCTAAAGTGTGTACGCGCAAGAAAGCTGGGTAGAAAGGAATAGTTAATTAATATTTTTTAACAAAACGAAGTATTCCCTTAGCTTT
This sequence comes from Willowsia buskii, assembly GCA_034700685.1. Taxonomy (NCBI): domain Eukaryota; kingdom Metazoa; phylum Arthropoda; class Collembola; order Entomobryomorpha; family Entomobryidae; genus Willowsia; species Willowsia buskii. The sequence continues at coordinate 15,747 of JAQIXW010002033.1, read as the reverse complement.
AAAGAATACACCCCTCCTATTGACGTCATGAAATGGAAAAAAGGTATAGTTATATGGAATTGTCATTCCACATAAAAAAATTAAAGCTAGAGTAAAAAATGGACTAAACTTTTTAGTCAGTGTGAGGGAGGATAGACGGTTAGTTAATAGATAGTGGATTGCTTAATATATAACAGTATAGTAAATCTTTAATTTCCTGAATATCTTTTCAAGATTGTTTGCCCATAAAGTGAGATTTTATTCAGTCGTTTTTGAAAATTTTAAAAACAAAATAGAGATTGTGTTACGAGTGATAAGAAAGCGAGCCTCAAAATAAAAGAGATTTGTTTTTCATTTTACAGTTAAGAATATGTCACGTCGACCCCCACGAGGGCGCAGCCGGTACGCTAACGTCGTCATCCATGGAGGTGTTTCATTTATTGGGAACAATAATTTTAATAACTACATCGATGGGAGTGCAAATGAGGTGATCGAAGGGGGAAGTCATAACGACTTTGAAGACGGCATGGGTGACGGTGCAAGGGGCTCCGGAGAGGGAAGAAGCAGAGGATCTTTTACTGGCGTCGGGCGTGGTGGAAAATTTGTGAACGGAAGAGGCTCACGTGACGAAATTAATAAGGGAGACATTTCCGCCCAAATCCGTGAATTGGTTCTTCCTCAAGAAGTTGGACAATTGTCTACAGTGGAGACTGGGGGTCAGATTCAGGAGACTGGCAAACGTCTATTGGAACCGACAGCACCGCAGTATGAGGATGGAGGTGCCCCTCAAAAAAAAAGCAAAATGTGGTAACTAAAAGGATTCGAAAATTTTCAAAGTTTCTTGGTCTATTCTCAGGAATGCTTGATTCCTTTTCTCAATTTTTTCCGTTCTTAAAGCAGCATTTTTCTTATCATTGCTTTGTGGAAAGTGGTAAAAGTGAAGGTTTTTGAAGATGTTTTTTTCTAAAATGACTTATTGTGTGCGTAACTTGTAGGATTTCTAGGACAAAATTATTGCTAATGATAAGACAAGATAAGTTATGGGAGATAAAAATAAAACAAGATTTTTGATTTAAAGATGGATGCATATAATTTGGAGCAAAGGGTCGTTTCTTACTCAGATCTGTATCATGGCATGGTTATCTTGGCAATCGAATTAAAACCAGCTTGCAAAAGAGTTTTAATTTGATGGAACGTTTTGAGTTAATTATTTCTCTCATTTGAGTAGTAACCCAATTTTTCTCAGAAGGGTTTATTTCTTCTTTGTGGCTGAATGAAAATATCCTCCAAGGAATAAACTCATATTCTTTGACTTCCTAATATATTAAAAGCCTGCATATATAGGTGCCTGCGTAGGTACCTGAACATTCATAATAATACATGTAAATAAATGTATACCAGTATTACCAAGTAGGACTATTGATCATTTTAGGAAGGTGAATAGTAGGTCTTGTCAGTACAAACTTTATTCAAAAAGGCAAAGTGAAAAGTGAAGACCCTTCGAAAAATTCTATTTTTAGCCCACCGCATTTTCACTCGCATTCCTTTTTCTCAAGACTCAGACTTATCAGTCCATTTGAGATTCATTCACTGAATAGCAAACAACAACAAATCTAGCTCTGAGGACGAACTTATTTATTCAAAAAATACTAAATACTTATCTATTCATTCTTAACACATGACTTGATTGACATTATGAAATTCAAAAAAGAGGTAAAAATATGTGCCAAAATCTTAACTATTTATTTAATTGTGTGCCGAGCCCTGTGACTTGACTTGATTAACAGATAAATTTTTGAAAATTAAAGGGAATCTGTTTGCCTTTGCCCAATCCTCTCGGAACGCAAGTGTTACTAATAGTATCATTAATAATCGGGACAGTGGTATTATCCAGATTAACAATTATCAAAATATCACAAGAAAGTCTCCCAGGAACCCAAATGGTAGCAGAGGAACTGTTTGGAGGTCAATCCAGGTTGGGGGAAGGACACACAGGCGCAATGGGCGCCTGATAAGTTAAATAATGGATGAAGGGAGCAACCTGGAAATAATTAGAGACGAAGAGGAAGATCAAATATTATAATTATCAAATATTCATCATATGGTACGCTCATGGTTATATGTATCAAGCTGTTCTTGTTTTGCATCCATCCCATACCAAAAAATATAACTAATTTTCAATAATTGGCATTTTATTTATATCGGAGACAATCAATTTTCTAAGGATCCATATTATTACGTATACAGTAAGTTACATATATTGTTTACGCAAATATGTTATGCTGTTGTTTATGCAAAACACGGAGATATCAAAAACATGTTTTTTTATCGTAGTTAGACATTGCTGACATAACTAATAACTGAGTAACTCCATTTCATATTTTGAAAGCTTTGAACTAAACATTTTAATTCTTTTAGTGGTAAAATGTTACATGTATCGTCGGGTAAAGAAAGTTATTCGTGGGGTTGTGTCAACCGAAGAGGCGCAATTAAAATTTAAAAGAAAATGAATCGGTTTTAAAATTTGCGAAGGATTGACCTGAACATTTGTTTGGGATTATGTGCGTTTTTTTTCAAAATATTAACTTTTATGAGTTCAAACAACCAATCACAAATTTTTTAAAGGAATTCTTATGAGCTTACACATTTTCAAATCTGTGCATTTCGGTTCAAATTTTTAAAAGCAGGTTATGGACTTACTCAACTTTAAATTACTATCCAAAAAAATTATAGAATAGCGTGCTGACTTTAATTGAGAATGATTGGAAAACAAGATAAAAGCATTTTAAGATGGAACGGGCAATTAAAAATATAATAACTTTTTGTCGCAAATTATTTTTGCACACTCTGATCTACATGTTGAGTGATATGCTCAGGTTGCCCTTAAGTTTGTTTTATAATTCCAAAAATCTTGGCTCAGAAACTTAATGGGATTAAAAAATCTTCAAAGCAAGAAACTTACTGAATGTCCATGTACAAATATAGTTAATGGTGGACAGTTCAACCTTTACCGTAGTCTGCAACAGTAAATTTAGAAAATAGGACTTTTACAAACGTTTTCTAGTGGCTTCTCATTCCTAATAGTTAATAAAGTTTAATTTTAAAACACGCACAAAGAAAGCATTAGCAAACCAGATTTGAAGGATAAAAAGCTTTCCAATTTTGCATTTACTATTTAGAATCTGAAACTTTCTATGAAGTCACCTTAAGGGTTGAATTTTTATATAGTTCTGGCTAACATGGATTACATCTGGCAGTTATCGAAATTCAACACATTCGTAGCATTTAGTATTGCAGTGTTAGTACAGATCTTTACAAGTGCATACCATATTCATGCTACATCACCTTACAAATCATTGTGCACCAGTGAATTTGTTGATTTGCTTGTATCCAAAATGGAAATGGACTTCTCAAACTTTGAAGTACTTTACTATCCGCTTAGCGACTATGTTTGTATTCCAATACATCAAAACGTTCGCTACCTCACTCTTCCTGCTTACAAAGGTGTGGATTCTGATTTCCCCTCAAAATACATTCAACCATTCCAATTTTTGATTCTGATACAGCATCAATACGAAATTTATAGTAAATATAACACACTAAGTTTTCATAAGCCTCTTACACTTCAAACAACAGTATTGATGTATGTGATAGTCTCGAAAATTCTGGGCGTAAAAGAGCCAAGAATTTTGTGGTACGATTACAAAAGTAACTATCCTTCAATTAAAATATACATTGAGGAGACCACAGAAAATATCTACTTTAACCTAAACTGTCAAGGGTTTTGTGCTCAATTTGAAACAAAGGGGGTTGTTGATGAACCATTTATTACAAACATTGTACATCCAAATGAACTTCATCGACAAATGTTTCGACTTCTTTACAAGCGACCTATCTATGCTGCTGTGTTTTTAGAATATTTTCAGTATTTCTATGATTCTTGGTATGGCCAACGGCGGGATATTTGTCAACAGCTGCTATTTAAAAATACAGATTTTGTAGCATGCTCACCTTCGTTTATGGCAGTGCTTGAATTGGCTAATCGTCATAACATTTCTTTGGAAATTAGAAGTGGTCACGATTCAAAGGAGATTGATGGTATATTATTCAATTTTGTAACACAGGTAATTTACGTTGGACAAACAACAATATTAAGAAATATTATAGAAGATCATTACTATCAAGTGTGTTTTCAATTTACGAATCAAATTTCGGTTAAATTACTTTACTGTGAAGCAAAACGAACTGAGCGAATGTTCTACGGCTTTGATATATCAATTTGGACTGAGTCATTCACCAGCAACATTTGGGTGTCCTCTATTTTAACAATTGTATGCTTTTCCTTATGTCTAATGTATCAAAATCTGAAAAGTAGCGTCTCATATTGTCATAAAATTTATGACGCCATAGCTGTTTTACTGGGAAACTCTATACCCAACTGTGTGGCTAAAATAAAGCTATTAATTTTACTTCAGTTTCTGGGCATGTTTTTGTGCTGCTTTTATGGAAATGGAATAACAAGCATTATCACTGCACCAGATAAGCCCAAAGTGATATCTACTGTTGACGAGCTACTTTCTGCCGGATGTAAAATAATTTGTTCAAATTTGCAATGTCATAGTAACTACTATTACGAAATATTTGAGAGAAAAAAGTTGCTGGAGTTTTATGGTAGTAGTTTTCTCAAAAGTAATGAGACATATGCAGAAAATGCTGCTGTAGAATATATGTCAGCGCCTAACAAAATATTTGGTTTTATGATACATCAGAATATATATGCACTTAAACTTTTCCGACTTGTAAAGAATAGGCGGAATGATACACGTTGTAAGTTTGTACTTGAACCATTTTCGGTTGCTTTCACTTTTTTTGGTTGGGTACTACCAATCGGTTTTGGCTACTTCAAACGTATGCACGAATTGAGCAAGGTGGATTCATGGGGCTGTGGAAGCGTTGGCAGGATATTTCTGCTAAATACTATAATAAGTTGGGGCATGAAGATGCAAATCGGATAGCTGTTGTGATTGTAGATGATAGAATTGATTTTAGCAAAATATCGGTTGTGTTTGTTTTGATATGTATTGTGCAAACTATAAGCGTGCTATAGAAAAATTTTCTAAGGAAAATATTATATCGATTTTTCATGGCAGAATATTTGTATCCTGCGTAAAAGTTAAATATTGTCTCTGTACCTTTATGAATGGTATTCTACTTTTCATAAAAAGTGGAATCACTAAAGTGTGTACTTTGATTGCATTGCCAACACAAATTTTCATTTATAGTTTTAAGCGTCTTTTGGTCAATGTGTTTAGAAAGTGATAGCAAGCAAGCAAATTGAAGCAGGATTCATTGGAAGGTGGGAGCGTTGGATGGATATTATTGCTGATAGACTTCTTAGCAGGTTGGAGCTTACAGATGCGAATCCAAATGAAGTTTTAATTGAAGACGATAGAATCGATTTTAAAATATTGTCGGTTGTCTAAATTGTCGTGTGTATTGTGCAAGTTAAAGGTGTACTAAAAATTTCTTGGAATGGGTGCTTAAGTCCAAATGCGCACTTAAGAGTTCTATTTAGGCATAATTTTGTATGATAAACTAAACAACAAAAACAAGTTGTAATATGTGTGTTTATTGTTATGTGTTTTTATGTTCTGTACGTAGTTGCTTGCTTAAGACTCTAATAAGATAGGTATCCATTATTAGAAGTGAAATATTATGCAGCGAGCAGAAAAAGTGTCTAGACAATATTACATCATTTTATCAAACTGTTATCACTCTCGTTTTTTCAGTAAGTTAATAATAACAACGTTACCATGTTATCTTTTCAAAATATAGATAAGGCGACACAAGAAAATTCAATAAATAAAAACAGATATATTGGTATTTCTAAATCACCAGCCAACATTCTATATTTACATGTATTTTAAATTTAAATTTTTGCAATGGTGTTTAAAGTAAATGGCCTTGGTAAAAAAAATTATTTTTCAAATCCTTGATTATGGATGTCAGGATACAATCCACACGAATTAGAAAAAAATCACCGGGGTATTAAAAGTTTTCAAATTTTACTTTGTTTAGAGGTTCTATTTTATTTAATAATATACAAATATGGCTAATAAATACGGCAGGTACTTACGGGTTACATTGAAGAAATTTGGGTTTATGTTTTAATCAAATGTTAACATTTGAATCTGCCTGAGGTTCATACGTTGCTTGTCACATCTGCTGCTTCCATCGAACAACTTTCCATTTCATGGAATTCACTTTCTCTCTCATTCGACCCAGAACTATTCTCATCCTTTGTTGGTTTTGACTGGTTTATTTGAAAAATATTCATAGTTTCTGATTCTCTACTGCAATCCATTGAATCGATTGTTCCATCTTTTCTCAGGTTTAAATCATCTTTTGATTTATCAAACTTTGCGCTCCCCTTTGACACAGAAGGCCTAGCTATCACTTCTTTTGTCGACTTAGCTTTCCACTCAAGCAAAAAGCATACCAAGCTTATGACAAACACCACCACTTGTAAAACCACAAAAGGAAGCAAATCCTGAAATTCGATTGTGTCTCCAGGAATTGCCTTATTCGGATTTTCAGGTGTCAATTTTCTAAAGTACCTATTTGACAAGAGAGCCCATTTATTCCACTGATTTACAAGCCCATTTTCGACAATTCTTTCGTATGTTTCAAATAGCCACACTCGATTCATCGTATAAGTTTCTGTGTAACGTTGTAACCTATCAAGATTTTCTGGCAAAACATAACACTCCGCATCTGGTTTGTAGAATCTACTCACGATTTTGTTTTTTAAATACTGTGCTTCCGCCTCAATGTCAAATGTCTTTGGCTCAGCAAACTTTTTCATAGCAAGCCTTGCCGTTTCTATGTTCGTGATAGATTTGTTAAGAATGAGAAAGCTGGTGTTAAGGATATCAAGCAGTCCCTTTTCTTTAAAACTATTGTAACATTCTACAAGTGGATTTGTCTTAAAATAATTTTCCCATAAAATTTTATATCCGAACGTCAGCATTTCTTGCAAGGTGGAAAATTTCTTGGGTGGATCGGGAATAGTGAGGAGACTTAAAATCTCGTTTCCGTGCACGTTCCACACCAGCATTCCCACCAGACTGAGAAGCAGAACAAGTTTGCCTTGAGAAATGTATTCGGCAGAAGATATTCCAACGAATTCCCCAAAAACGTCTAATAAGACGTTAGCATCAAAATAACGAGACCTCTTCCAGCATTCAAAAATGGTAAACGCCAGAACAGTGGCCAAACATATTCCCCAAATTTGCAAGTTAAATGGACCTGTCCAGGTTGAAAACCGAATTCCAAATGTGGGTTGTTCCAGTCCCTCCTTGTCGATTGTGCAATATACGAGTTTTTTAATTCTCACCTCTTTGAACTGAAGCCCGCTCAATCTATAGAGTTGGGAAGGTTGAGAGTAAAAATCATAAAATGGAAGACCAGTAATCAGATATTGATTGGTTTCCTTGGTTCTTGTGGTTTTCCATGTAACCCGATACATATCCAGAAGATTTATTGTGATGTTGTGATAGAATTGTAGTAGAAGCGAGGACATTAGGTCGGGGTTGCAGTACCGAGTATAAACCAAATACCAGCACGCGAACTTATACCGGAACATTGTAAAATAGTCGGAATACCAGAGGTATACGATGGCATCGATTTTTCTTCGGTTGCCACGTCGAAATAGTTTTCGATGCAGCACTACCGGATTCATAATGGTAATGAAGAACTGTTCGTCGACATTTTTTGTGTTGGATTCTTGATTGCAATACCAATTACATAGAACCACATATCGTATTTGCAAATCAGTGTCTCTTTTGAAAAGAAAGAGAACTAGTTTTAATGAAGGCCAGTTGATTTGTTTGGGGGAGAAATAGTTTCTACTGATTACTTTATTTTTTGCAAAGATTTGGCTCGTTGTTGTAATGAATATTGTGGACGCTTGCATTCCGAATTTTACAAACTGATCAATATTTGCCTTTTCATTTTTGATGATGGTGAGAAACGGTTGTCTGTGTTTCGAAGGAAAGTTATACTCAACAATGGCGTTTCCATTTGGGCTGAATATCATATAACGAGATATATTGAGTGGAATGTTGCAGTCTGTCATATCAAATGAGACGAAAATGATGTCATGATTGTTAGAAGCTAACGAAACAAGTAGTGTCTGCAGAGTTTCCCTAAATATGGGGATTTTACAAACGTTTTTACTTTTTGCTCCCGATGAACTAAAAACTAGAAGAGAGGATAAGGTGAGGAGATGCATGGTTTTAAGTCATCCGCAGTTACGGAACACAAACTTTAATAATTGATTCAGGCGGTTTTGTAGGTCTCCTTTTGGGTAGTGTTTTAATGTCTTAACAATTTGTGCAGTATTTTATATTCCTTCGTTAGTAAATCGGACAGTTGAAATACAAAAGAACAGACGAGTGAATGCTCGTGCGCTTATCTTTTACGATGTGGAATCAGTTTCTGGGTGACTGGTGCTTGCGAGCTCGGACCAGACATATTCAAATGTATATTCAAATTCTCATTTCCTGTCATATAATCTTTCTGGTTACGTAGCATGAAAATAGGCACCTACATTCCTAGCTGGCGGATATAATTGCGGTGGCATAAAGAAATAGGCAATTTTATGGTCGAATTATTGATCTGATTGAGCTAAAGAAAGCTGGGCTGAAGCAGTAACCAATGGGGATTCTAAATGCACGTAAGTCTACAACTGCACACGTGTAATAATTAATCTTATAATGATTCCCCGATATGGATACTAAGATTTTCAAAATTCTCACTACAACTGCCACTTTTTCATATAACAAATTTAAGACTGAAAATTATGCTTGCTTCACTTGATGTTTATTAACTTACGGATATTAGGAGTTGTCCAGGTCAGCTTTTCCACAAGCAATGGTTCTTCATCGGATATATTTTCATTTTTTCCAAACCAAACACTTTTGCAATAACCACTAAAGTAATACAAAAAAGAACGCGCGAAATAACACAATTTTCCGATTGAAATATCTGTCAATCTTAGAACAGTTATATGGGTGAAAACTAAGTTCAGTTGTTGATAATTGTAAATCTTTGTGATTTAAGCGTATTTTCTTTACAAATTTTGAATGTGTACGAGTCACATAAGTTCATGACAGTGTACTTCAAATATTTTTTAAACACGAATATTTGTTTGCATTACGACTGTAGGCTAGGAGAAATACAAACAAATTCTAAACGTATTAAAACCTAATGGTAGCTTCAAAAAATATTTTCTTCCAGAAGCTATTGGAAATCATTTACTTAACTAGGCAAGCAAAGTATAATTACCAGTGGATCCGCCATCAACTGCTTTCTACTAGCATCAATCTCATGTGTTATAAAAACGATGAGAATAAAACTAATTAATTTCAGGGCTAAAAGTAATCAATAATCTCGTTCAGAAGGTAATTAGAAGGGATAAAGTATGTAAGCCGATTTCAAGAAACTATTTATTTTAAAATCTATCATAGACTTTTTCCACGCAAGCTTTTATCACGTGGCCAACCACTTATAACAGGAAAAAATCGATTGTATTCCGGAAAAAAAAACAAGTTTCGAAACGTTCCATTGGCGAAAATGTGCAATTTGCGATGTAACATTGATGATAAAATTCAGCTTTTGTTGTTCCTATCCTATTGCTATCAACAATGCTAAAGGTTTTCTATATGCGCATGTAAATGCAGTCAAAAATTAGAATACCTATTGACTCAAATGAATATTTCACAATTATTCTAAGATCTAAAAAATTATAGCATTTACTGCTTCGCCTGTTTGTTGTCTATCATCTAGCATTTTTGTTACTTTTCAACCATTAGTATTGCTTTCCTAGGAGCAATGTAAATAACATAATGTACAACATAAATAAAGTATGCAATTTAAATTTGGTTGATTTCACATCAAAAGAAGCATTCATCTTAAAACGTTTAAAAATATTTGCACAGAGGTTTTTAGTAACAAGACACTAAATTTAAATTTGGTAGCAGTTGTTTAAAGCATTTGTTTTAAGTTGCAGAAAGTCTGATTCAATCTTTGCATAGTGATTGAAGATTGTTACTGTGGAGTGAAAATTATATTATAGAAAAGATGTTATGTAGCCAAATATGTAGTTTACAATATTTTTTATAAATATTTCGATTGTAATTGCAAACTACTATAAATATATTTACCCAATGTGTTTGCAAATACAAAAGTTCCAACGAATAAAGTAACTCTACATTGGTTGGCTCCGTTTTAGCAATATTGAAATAAATAAAAAGGAAGCTATCACATTAACTTGTTGAAAATATGTGTCAATGACAAAGTAGAAATATGAAATAGATGAAAACATTCATAAAGAATATTAATGATATCATCTTAAGAATTGTAGCTGCAAAAACCCTTACACAATTATTGTGTAAATCAATTGGCTCTGAATTGATAATAGTGTCGCCTAATCACAAAAAGTATGGTCATGACTCGTATGTACAAAACGAAAATAATGATATGTTATTTAAAACATTTAATGCATAATGTGCAGTGTTGAATTACGAAACGAAAACATATTGTGCCATTGTTTTTGTCAACAAGATAAAAATAAATGGCATTCTAATGTGTCAAGCGAGAACAATATATACGTATAAATCCAGTAAGCTGCAACCAAAAGCATCAAATTTTTATTTATATTTATCTACATATATCTATATCGTTAATATTTATCTTTACAAAATATAGATAAAGAGACACAAGAACGCTCAAATAATTAGGGATAAAAATATCAAAAATATGGTTCCAAATCACTAGCTTACTTTCTGTTTTTACATGTGTTTCAAATTTTAGCAATTAATAAAAAATACAAGTAATAATGGCTTAATAAATCCGATGCATCCTCGGGAATTTGTGGATAACAAGGCTATTTTTCAAATATATGATTTATTATACTTCTGGAAACGATCAAAATTTTATACTGACCATAAGTTTAATTATCGTGTTTACGTAAATATGTTATGCTGTTGTTCTTGATATACACGGAGCAGTCAAAACATGTTTTTCAATATTGATATTAGATATACATGGTTACGCGGGTAGTTTGCGCAACCAATGACTGAGTAACTCCATATCATACTGGGAAAGCTTTGAACTTAAAGTTCTAAATTAAAAAAGACAATTTCTAGTTATAATGCGCTACGGTTAACTACTTGTCAACAAAATTATGTAGAAGCTTTATTTGAAGAAGAACTGAATTCGAATTTTTAAGATTTAATTTTTTAAACATGCCCTGCATTTATGTTGAGGTGTAGCCGGAGACAAAAATTGAAATGTTTGAATATCACGATATGAGCAATCAATTGAAGCTTCGAATACTGTTCATTTTTTTAAACTTTCATTTCCCGGATCTAAGCCAATTAGAGCAGTCCAGGAATACATTTTCAAAGGAATGGTTTGAACATTAATGTTACATTTAATTTTCAAATTTCTGGATTTAAGTTCAAACCCTTCATGGCATGTGACGAAATTACTCAACTTTAATTTACAATACGAAAAACAAAATAATTGCGGGCTGGATTTAATTAAAAAGGCAGAAAAACAAAATAATTGCGGGCTGGATTTAATTAAAAAGGCAGAAAAACAAAATGCATAATCGCTTTTATAAATAGCACGAACAAATTGAAAAGATACTAACAATTTCTTTACGTCTGTGCATTCTAATGCACAAATCTATAGACGTGTTCGTCTTTAAAAAATTAAGGATTACAGGTAATCCTCTAAATTTTAAAGTATTTTCTAGCTCCATATATGCTTCTAAAATCCTTCCCATTTAATTTGGAAACAGTATTCTGAAAGAAAACTGTCGAATTCTAAAAACCTTTATAAAATTTGATATACATACTGTTCTTCAAGAATAGCTTATAGTGAACGATAAATGAAAATTGAATGTTTACTTTCAGAATAAAATTTGTTTCTGCAAACGTTGTCTACAAGTTTTCAATTAAAATTTAAGAAACATTGATTTTACATATAGCTTAAGTATAGCAAGAAAGCCTAAACATAACACCAGTGATCTTTCAATCGGTATCGTATTTATCTCTCATCTGATTCTGGGTTTCACTTATTTAATTAATTCTGCCCAACATGGATTTGCTCTGGAAATTTTCGAGGCTCAATATATTTATAGCTATTTATACTACACTGTCCATAACAATCACTGAAAATGCAGACCATATGTTATCTAAATCCATGAGAGATTCATCCTGCACAAGTGAATTTATTGCAATGCTTATATCAAGAATTGAACAAGACTTCACAAATTTCGAAGTAATTTACTATCCACTCAGCGACCACGTGTGTGTCCCAATTCACCGAAATGTTCGCTATATCATTCTCCCAGCCTATAAAGGTATTGATGCAGACTTTCCTTCAAAATTTATGCAACCATCCCAATTTCTAATTTTCATTCAGCATCAATACGAAATTACCAGAAATTACATGACCACGAGTTTCTACAAACCTTTGGCATATAGCACGACTGTGACGATGTACGTAATACTTTCAAGAATGTTAGGTGTAAAAAAGCCCCGAATTTTGTGGTACAATTACCAATATCCCAACCAAGCTATCAACTTGCATATTGAAGAGACAACTGAACAAATCTACTATAAACTTATGTGTCATGGGTTTTGCAGTCAACTTGAAACAATGGGTGTAGTCGATGAAAAATTTGTTTACAAGATTGTGCATCCTAAAATACTCCATAAACAAATGTATCGACTTGCTAACAAACCGATGTTGACTGTTGTGTATCTCTTAAATAGTCGTCAGTATTTCCAAAATTCCTTTTATGGCAAACGCCGAGATATATGTCCACGACTGCTTTTTAAAAACATTTATTTTTATTTGTGTGAGCCTTCTTTCATGGCAGCATTTCTTATTTCCGAACACCTTAACATAACTTTGGAAATCAGGAATGGTAACGATCAAAAGGAAATGGAAGGTGTACAAGGTCCGGGAAAAGAAATAATTCATGTTGGGGTAATATATACGTGGAGAGGTTTTGCATGGCATTTGTTAAGGCTTAATTGTTTGCAACCAACTAATGAAAGACATTTAAAGTTGGTGTATTGCACTACAAAACAAATTGGTAACAATCTTATCGATGTATCAATTTGGTTTGAGTCATTTACTCGTTATATTTGGATATCTACCATTTCAACAGTTACGTGCTTTCTGTTTTTGTTGATGTACCAAAATTTTAGAAACGCAGAATCATTTTTGCATAAAATTCTTGACGCCATGGCTGTTTGACTGGGAAACTCTATACCAAATTGTATGGCCAAAATAAAACTGCTAATTTTGCTTCAGATTTTGGGTATGTTGTTGTGCTGCTTTTATGGGAACGGAATAACAAGTATTATTACTGTGCCGGAGAAACCTAGGGTGATTTCAACTGTTAGAGAAATGCTTTCCTTAGGATACAAAATACTTTGCGCGAAAGTTCAATGCGGTAATAAATTTTATTTGGATGTATTTGAAGACCAGATGTTACTTGATTTTTACAACCGGAGCTTTTTTAAAGTGGACAATAACGCTACTGGACCTAAGTCTGTGGGGAAGTATCTGTCAATGGGAAAGTACGCACTTATGGTCCATGTGTTCATTGGTCCATGGTCCAAGGAAGTAGATGCACTCAAACTAGAAAGATCTATAAAGGATGAACTGAAAATCAAAGATGTTGCGTGCTACCTTGTACACCAACCATTAGCAGTAAATTTTCAGGGTTTCCAATTTGATTCTAACAATAGGTTCTGGCTGCTTCAAACATTTTTCCAAATTCAGCAAGCAGGATTCATCGAACTGTGGGTGCGTTGGAAGGACATTTGTGAAAGGCTTTATAACAGGGTTGAGCTTGAAGCTGGAAATTCGAATAGTATTTTAATTGTAGACGACAGAATTGATTTGAAACGATTGTCCGCCGTCTTAGTTCTTGTGTGCATTTTGCAAGCTGTAAGCTTGCTGATATTTTTCTTCGAATTTATCCTAACATCTAATATAAAAACTGCTTTTAAGGGATTTGTTGATGCGAAAGAGAAAGCAACCAGAGCACTTATGAGTTGCAGTAACCGAGTATTTTGTAGTGTGTTTAGGAATTCACTTTGTATTCATATATTCACTTTGTTTGTGCATTTTCAAATAATGATGGTAAAAAGAGTTTGTGCGCTTGTGTCATGTGTATTGGTCTATGCTAATTGGTTTGTGAGGACGCTATTATGTTCAGCTAACAAAACTGTGCGATAAACGGAGAAATTATCATCCATACACTCCAAGACTTGGAGTCCAAGTATAATTGGGGTATTCATGAAAAATTATACCTGTTGATTGTTTGTTTTTGCACCAGAATAAGCGATAAATATAAAAAGTTGTGTGATTGTTTACATGAAGATGTTTAAAAGATGAGAAACATTTAATTATCGTAAGCCATAACCCCAAGATTCGCATTGGCATAAGTTGTCAATCCATATCCGTATTATTAGTAACATGAAAAAAGATGAAATTGAGAGTTTTTTTTAGCAATATCGATAATCTTCGACAAATCTTTGAAAGCATGCGAAAACGGTATTATCAATTCTCTACCAGAATGTACTGTAGTGCAAAAATAGATAGGTAGATAGGTTAGATTCATCGTTTGTGGAACTATTGCCAACCATTTAAAAATTATACAATAGAATTATCATTCTAAAAAGTACTGGTGGAGGATGGGTAGTAATAAAACATTATTTGCATTTACATATTTATTAGTTTTCCCCTTTTCATAATAATTGTGTACCAATATGTCACTAGATTTGTTAAAAGTGCAATGAATCATATAATATACCCAAAAGAAATGTTTTCAAAGATAGTCATATTCCAGCATTCTACATTTATTGTAAAAATAAAAATCATATTATATATGAACATATATTGGCTATCTTGACTCACTTTTACACAGTAAAAACAACAATATTTGTTATGATTATATAAATTTGCATTGCCGCAAACATTAATACCAATATCATACCTAATAAATGTCGCTAACCCGTGTGATATCTTTACTATTTCAATTACATTAAGCTACTCTTTAACTGCCAGTCTTCTATTCTAGCTAAACGATATGCATGAGTGTTAATAAAGCTGCTTAGTTACGTATTCATACACTTGAATTTCATATAGATTTTCTACAAGAATATTTCTGATGTCATCATCATAGCAAAAACGGGAGTTCAGAACTGTATCCCGTATTTTTATTCTTTCGTTTGAAAAACTGAACCAAATAGAAAATGACAAGAGAGATATATTGTCAGTTTTTTTACAACTGATAACATCTGTAAAACACAACTTAAAACTTACTTCTGCAACAAATCCAATGTCCAACTTATTGCTGCGTACCACAACTGATATGAGCACAATGCATTTGGTAAATAAAATCAAAATAAATATTGCTACGCTAATAGTATCGCCTTACATCACTTAAAAGTACGGTCATGACTCGCAATAGCATATATAATTTGAGAACATAATTTCACAACACGAAAACAATAATATGTTATTGTTATTATTACATTTTAATAAATAGTTTGCAGTGTATTACGAGACAAGACATACTTTGCATTAAGCGATTGTAGTTGTCAACAAGATTAAAATAACTAAAGGGCATTCTAATGTCATAAAAGACATTGTTTGTATGTCCAGTAATATGCA
>JAQIXW010002032.1:0-16844 GCA_034700685.1 Willowsia buskii | reverse complement strand
TACAATTACAAAAAATCAATCAACTAAAATTCACTTTAGTGTTAAAAGTTTAAAATATGACGAAATAAATAAAATAATTCAAAAAGTTTCCAACTTAATTTTTTTGCATACAGATTTATTGTTAGTTTCCGCCCAAACACAGACAACGACTCGACACACTTTAAAATCGAAATTGCGCTACTACCTCAACTTTCTGATATAAGTTTTAAGAATCCCATTTAATTAATTATAAGCATTTCATGACAAACAAGTCTACCTCTGCAAGGTAATAATCTTAATGCTACGAAATAATTGAAGAAAAGGTAGTTGAGTAGTTGATAAAAAAAAGTAATCCAATTAGCACATTGAATTTTAAATATTTGTCTTGCTTCCTTGCTAGAGAAATCGCAAACTCTTCCGGAAATCATTGGAACACGTACTCCACAGGCTACCAGGGCGGGAGCGAGAATTAGACTGGTTTTGTCACCGACTCCACCAGTACTGTGCTTATCGACAACAGTACCTTCCCATTCCATTGGCAAGGTAAACGTGAAGCCAGAGTAGGTCATGGATTTTGTGACTGTCTCCGGGGGTGTCAATCCGTTGAGGTAGACTGCCATGAGAAATGCACAGACGGTTTTGGGGCGAGATGAGATGATTGATGAATTGCTGGATTTCGGATGAACTGAGAGATTTGTCATCTCTCTTTTTTCGGATTAGATTTGGGATGGAAGTAGGGAAGATGGCAGATGGCAGTGGAACAGGAGTTGATGGTGTTGTTCGTTTTCATTATTATAAACTTGTAATTTTAAAGATTAATTTAATTAATTTTCTAATTAGGGAGAATATGTGCATTTTTTAGAAAAAGGATTACGTATATTTGATTAAAAAAGTGAATATCACAATTTGTTTCAAAAGAACAAATAATATTCGCTTTCAGTTGACGGGATATATCGCTTGCGTGATCTCTTACAAATATGAAAACTAATAGCTTTAGCACCGTTTTCAAACCAATTATTGTTTGCTAAACAGACACTTTTCTCCGGTCGAAGACTATAATTCTAAAATTATGATGTCTATCCACAAGTTATACAAATTATCAATCAGCAATTATACAATCAGCAATTATCTTTCTAAAACAAATTCCCAAGTTATTGACGCTCTACAATGTATTAATAAATTGAACTTATAAATATCAATGCTTTTTATAACACGCTCAATTTACTTCCCATATCTTGCAAAATATAAATTATTCTTCGTATTTTCCCGAAAATTCCTACATCATAAAACTTGCTTACAAACTCTTCTCTTATATTATAATAAAATTTGTATGCACATTTTTATCGAAAATGTTCCATTTCCAAAATTATCACTCAATTTTTACACACATACGAAACAAGCTTTATTTAGTTTGTTTTGAATTCGGTCATGGGGTCATGACCCATGACTCATGGCACTTTTATCAAACGAAATTTTTGATGCTATCGTCCACAATAACAAAAGTTTTTTAAAAACGGAGTTTGACCAGTTTTGCTTACATAATTGTTTGGTGAACAACAAAACCTAGTTTTCATGTTTCACATACTGTACGTAGTAGTTACCGGAAATCCTTTACAAAAACACGTTTTCAAAATAAAGCGAACAATCAGTCGGGTTAATTTTATCTTACAGTATATCTAACTAACTTTAATTTCAAATAAGGTATTTATCTATTACTAAGATAATTAAGTAAATAATAAAATTTAACTTTACAAACATACGCATTAGCGTTTTATGTAAGATTTTTCATAATATATCAACGTTTATGTCTAACATGCTTTTTATATAAGTAGTAAATTAATCGTTGCACTTATATTAAGTTCTAATAATCTTAAGGGTGTGAACTCATCAAAAAAGTTTACCGAACCCATATACACCTTAATCATCCGCCATGACTTTACATGTCGTCGAAAGATAGGATGTGTCTGTATCCATGATGATGAACTTGTAAACTTCATCAAATTTTTGCAAGCTTTGTAAACACCAGAACGACAGGTTCCATCTAGCTCAACATTTATCGCTACGCTTTCAATCACACTTACTATACAAAATATTAGGAATGGCGTAGGCAACTTTGTATTATATTCAACAACGGCATATAACGGCGTGATAAAGCAAAAACTAATTAACATAATAACAGATATGATGAGAGCACCTCTTTGAAGATTATTGTATGAGCTGGACAATATCTGAAGCTCTCTGTATGTATGACAAATATAATTGACATTGACCTTTTTCAGAGACAATTTTTGTTTCAACTTGTACAAATAACTGGAAAGACAGACGGCTAGTAGGCTTTGAAAATAAACAAGATTTAGCATAATGGAATAACATGTAAATTTGATGACATTCGTACAAATCAATGCAATTGCTATTTTAAATATTTGGGCTATAACGCCACTAAAATAGGCACCAGGAAAGCAATCAGAGATTAATACGCTACCAAGGTTACCTGGTAAGCAGGGCCACAAATAGGATAAAACTGGTGGGCTTAATGCCATCAGAATAATTGTGACATTGAATGCGTATGCGTAAATTTGAATTCGAGATCCAATCGAAAAGTTCCATCGTCCCTTTGTAGTTGAGTCTAGAAATCAGAATATATGAACATATCAGGATTTAAAAATATGCAAATCAATAAATTTTACATGTTCTATCTTCCAAAAAGAGTACCGAAATGTTTCCATTCAAAGCGAACAAAGGCGTTGAAAACATTCGCAAAATCTTTTGGGTTTCTTAAATGTTCTAGAACAGTGGGAAGATGACTTGTTGTGATAACAGCAACACAGATTCCTTCAACAAGAGTCGAAAACGGTTGATGCCGTTGGAAGTATAGTTGCACGTAGAGAAAAGCAATGCAAAAGCATGCAATGATGGTATGATATTTGTACTTTCGAATTTTACGTGGAGATACAACAGTGATGAATCCATCAGAGGTGTTCTCTGTAGTAAACAGACATGGAGTTAAAAAGTTTGTATACTTTAGGTTATTATGAAGTAAAGAAATGAATTTGTTTTCTATTAACATATTTGTTGAGATTGCCTAAAAAATTATTATTTTGCTGAAAAAAATATGTGTTTTAGAAAAGGACGTAATAAATCTTAAGGAAATGGAAATTGGAAATGGTTTGAACCGATGCAGAAGACCTGCAAGAAGAAGAGAAAGAACGGGTTAAGTCTTTTTGAGTCCTATCCATAGTGGAGTTGTTGGTTCATCCCATTTCTGGTTTATTATAACTTGTTTGCTCGCTATCGTTGTAGATTGTAGGAAATTACATTTCCTTTGTTTACTCTTCATATTTTTGAGATAATGTTATTAAGGTTATTGATTTTAGTTGAAGTAATGTGCATAACAATTTTCAGTAATTATTGAAATACACAGACATTGGCACGTAATGTAGTACAAATTTTCATCAAATTTAATCTTTGGTTTGTAATTCTTTGTTTTCTCAATCAAATCAAATGTAAGGAAATAAATTGCTGAAATATAATAACTACATAGGCGTTAATTACCCTGCATTTATCTGTTGAGTGTAAATGTAGTGTGAGTGACACTCTAAATATTTGATATCTTAAAAATTTTGTTCGTAAGTAGCAAATGTGTGCAGATTTCCATGCTTGTCATGCATCTTCGTATCCCGCGCTTAGAATATAACAAAGATAGAAATGAGACAGTTTTTCTAAAGTATACAAAATTTCTATATAAAGTTTTTTAAATATTGATAACCTATAATATGTTAGCTAATAAAATCATCATTCCATAAAATCTGAATTTCAGTTTTTATAGCACAAATAATAGTAATGTTACTGATCAGGCGGACCAGATCAGCTTTGATTTACAAACGAAGCAACATGTAATAATTTTTTTGTTGACAATGCTTTTTTAAGTAGGTAATAGTGGAAGTACCGCATATCTTTCTTGATTCAGTATGGATAAGTCAACGATGAAATCCACATCCACTAACGCATGCATAAATGCGATATCCTGATTATAGTTCTTAAATGCGTATATACAACCTTGTGATATGATTTCGTTTCATATTATATAGCCATTTATATTGAAGAATTCTCATTGTTGTAAATTGAGGTATGGCAACTCAATTGGCAGCCGCATGGCACATCAAGCTTCTCCTTCCTTTTTTCTCTTAAAGGAGAAGGAAGATCTATAACAGAAAAATAATAAGTAAAACTTTGGACATCTATGAAAGCAATAGTTCCTGCTAATTCTGTTAGTTTTTATACTCAAATATTCATAATCTATTAAGATTTTCTAAAATAGCTTATCCAGTCATCAAATTATCAAAAATAATTTTTAAAATGCAGACATTCATCATAATATTAAAAGAAATATAATTTTAAGAAACTTCCAATAAGGTAACCCAATATGCTCAATAGGATGATTTGATCAATACTTTGCAATATATCATTTTAATGCTTACTTTGCTTTTAATTTGCAAAGTTCAATCTTCTAATTCCATTTACTTTATTTTAAAGATCTTCAGCTTTTCTTCTAAGCACATATACCAACAAGCTGAATGTCAGTATCTTTTGTAATTCAAATTGACATTTTAAACTCATTTATTGTAGCGCGGGCTACTTTATCTCAAAAAGACAACTCTCATTTATATATCCTCCCATCCTCACAGTCCTTCTTTGGAGTTAGCAGAGCATAGTCGAACTTACACTTTCAATTCAATATAAAATGAACAAATCACATTTGTGTCGTAAGGCATTGTATACAAACCAGCAAATTATAAGCCACGTCTTTCATTACCAGCATTCTTTTAACTGGAACGGAAAGAATAACCGGTTTGAGGTAAATTCTGATGGAACCAATTTAAAACCTTGGTTTTTTATAAATTTCTTCTTACAGCCATACGTAGCAATTTTCAATAGCGCAGTTGCACTAATTTCCTATGCCACTGGAACGTATACAAAGCTAAATGTTGTGCAAACTTTCTCCCTAATTTTCCAACTAGTAGCAACAATCTACTCTGGAACAATAGCTTACCTCTTTCTCGCATATCCACATGAATGGACTAGTTACCTCAACTTTCACATCAAATTTTGTAATTGGATTAAAATACGAAAACAAGTGAAAAGACGAACAGCTTTAAGAACTTTTTCACAAGTTCGTGATAGCCATATGCTTAGTAACGGGAAAATAGACAGATTTGGTATCTACTTGAATGGCCTCGTACACATGTTAATTTTAGTGCAAATAATGTTACCCCCATTTGTCTTCACTTGGAAGCTAGATGCTCCATATCCCTTTTTTCAAATTTTGCTACCATAATATCTGTTTGAAAAAATGTGGAGCTTTGTACTAATTCAAATGGTAAGAATTTTTATTGGAACTTGGAGCGTTTGGGAAGGAGCAAATATGATTCGGACAAAAGATATCTACACATTTCTATTCTTGCAAAGTTACAGTGAGAAACTGAAATATCTTGAGTGGTGGACAGTATCCTCAAAAGTAATTAGTAGATACAAATCATTTCTTGTGATCCATTCAGTAATTCACGAGCCACTGAGTCGTCTTCTGCTTGTGTTTTTAGGAGCTCTGTATATGCTAATAATTACATCAGGAAGTGTTTCAATCCTTGGATTTGGGAAGCTTGACTTCCAATTTCATGTGACTATTCCACCGTTAGCTTTGTCAATGTCTATTATTGTCATTTTTCTGTTGCACCTGTATACTGCGTTGGATAGACAAAGCAAGCATTTGCTGGAAAAGTGGATGCGAGATTTGAATGGATTAAGAAGATATGATAGGAATTTGTTAGGTAGATCTTGTAAAGCGTTGAGACATTTAGCTATGTCATATGGTAATTTAGGAACGTTCACAATGTCGACGACTACATCGTATTTGTACTCTTTGCTTTCAGATTTGGCTGGTATTTGTGTAGAGCTTCAAGTAGTCATGTCATAAATTTTGATAAACAATTTGGATTGATTTTATTTGAATTTTTATCCATAGACCTATTAAAACTTAACAATAAAACACAAGCTTGCTTTCAATTTAAGTAAATCAAACTGATATTACTGAACTTTGCACTTTTTTATAGAAATTTTGTTTCGTTTTCGCAATATTCTTAAAATGAATTTAAATGCTAACAAAATTAAAGAAATAGATAGAAAAACTATGCATATAATTGATCCAAATATAAGTAGATAAACATCTAAAAGTCGTCGTTGATACCAAGTGCGTTGCATGCCCAATGGCTTCAGATGTGTTGTGTCATGTCGGAGAACATATTCTGTCCAATACAATGCGTTATCCAATGGGTCAAGAGGTCTGTCTCTGTATATTGCACAAAGTTGGGTCATCTTTTCTTTGTACCTGTTTGTAATAATAAAACCAAAATTTTAAAATATTATAAAATAATGTTTATATTTAATTATGTCTATATCACAACAATTATTACTCATTAGTGTAAGCAAGATCTCTAATGGCATTCTTCAGTATTTCTGTACTAATATTCACAAAGTCAAGGTTTATGGCAGCTCCAACTAGTTCCAGTCTGTCTGCATTGTAGTCCTGGTCAACTATAAAAAAAATATTGAAATTTTCACTAAATATTTCCCATTCATTTTTTACAAGTTTTAAGGGCATAATTTAAAATAAGAGATAATTATATTTGTAATATTTCATACCAAAAACTGGCATCGTGATCAGAGGTACCCCATGACAAAGTGCCTCCGCCGTACTAGGTCTTCCAGCTTGTGTCACAAATCCCTTAATTTTCCCATGCGAAAGCACATCATTCTGTGGGAACCATTTTTGAACCAATAGGTTCCCCGGCTTGTCTTCAGGCTCAGGTCCATTCCACCTCCAAAGGAACTTGAATTGTGGAAATGCAGAAATCGCAAGAAAAAACTTATTCCTAACTTCTACCGGCATTGATTCCATGGAAACACCGCTTCCAAAACTAATATAGAAAAAACCCTCGCTATTTTCATCCTCAATAAATTTTGCAACCAAACTTGGCAGCGGCTTTCTCGCCTTTAGCTTCTCTCTACTACACCATAACCCGGAATAAGACTGGAACAAAGGAGGCAATGCTAACGGATAATCTTCCACAAAATGGGCGTTCACCAGCACCAAACTTACATCCATTTCAAACTTTTCCAGATGAAGCTTATCAATTTTCAACTTATCAACGATAAGCTTCTCCACTTTCCCAAGATAATGTGAGTATCCCAGTCTCCAAAGCAAAGGTTCCACTGTCGACAAAAGTCTCCCATAAATCCCATCCATTTCACTCGGCTTCGGTGATCTTCCAAAAAATCTTAAAGTTGGTGGCACAGACGCACTTTCCGGAACAATTCCAAACCCATCCCAATGACTGGGTATTAATGCTGGCACAAAGATTATGTGTTTTGCTCGAAATTTGTCAACTAATCCGTAGATACATTCACCCAAGGTGGAATCAATCATGACAAGATCATACTGAAGATTTGGTCTATTCATCCACTCTTGGGTTTCAGGACTGTCATAAAATGCTTCACACAAATCGAAACAGACATCAAATCCTCTTTGTAGAACAAAGTGGTTGCTGTTGTTCAGTCGGATTTTCAAATCGAATCGTTTCTTTCTCCAAAATTGGAACCATTTTACTTGGAGTTATCTCTTCGATCGAAGGATGGAAATCACCACTTTTCCTAGGCAATGGGAATATATAAGTTAGATTGTGACCTTTGTCTGCTAATTGTTCAGCTAAAGGCCATATTGAAGTGCGGTGGCTGTAGGTGCCTGCCAAGTGGAAAAATAAGATGTTGCTGGCTTTCGTCTGGGCATTTTGATCAATGCTTGCAAAAATGGCAAGAAGTGAGGTTATAAAAAGTAAAGCTTGTAATCTTGCCATTGCAAATTGATATAAGTTTTTTTACAGGAAAATATGTTTCTTCTCAACTGGACAACTGGGATGTTACCACAGCACTGACAAATAATATATCATGTAAAATTTCATTCCCGTACTCATCGTCAATCAAATTATCTTACAACGAATATCAAGTTTTCTTTTAAATGAGTTATCATAGACCATAAAATCATAGAGGTGCTATATAGAACTTTCTTATAGATTATGGGAATATCAGCTAATTTGATATCTGTACTCAACACAACAGGCTTTTCATATCATTTGAGTTCTTATCTTGAGACATGGTATTATGTATTTTCTGTGCATATTAAAGTTTAAGATTATTAATTTTAGCTTGGGCTGTGCCAGAATAGCGAGTAATTCCAGCAAAATATCTACCGTGACTGGATGTTGGAATTTACTCATCATAACCGGTTTTGCATACAACTCCCAGTTGTAGATACTACACATTATTACACTTGTCAAGTGGCGGTTTTTCTTAGCTTGCTTTTAGTCCTTTTTATTGATACATATCTAAATGCATATAACAGTAGATATGAAAATTTTTGTATATGGCTTTCCAAAATGGGTTAAGTATAACCAACTGTTAAAATTTAAAAACCTTATACTATTACCAATCATAAAAGTGAAAGGCAAAAATTTGACAGCTTTTTGTATGATACGTACAAATTTAACGACATTGAAAATATTGTCAAGCTATGCTACGGTCTTGAGCAGTTAAAATCACAATATAATATCCAGTGCAGGTAGCATACTGGTTTTGTTGCATCCAAATTACACATACAAAGCATCTTCCTAAAACTATGGCACCCAAGACCATACATATGAACTTACAAATTGCTCAGATAACATATTTCTAACGCAGATACCAAACGAGTTCACATAATCTTTATAAGTCATACAAAAATATTAGCAATGATGAACCAATTTACGACAAAAGAGCTAGCCGAATTGTTCTCGATACCAGAAAGTTTAAAATATTAATGCATGTTTTAATCTCAAAGAAGTTGACCGAGCCAATATGCAATCTCACATCCCGAATTGAGAGTAAAACCAAAGCTTCATACTTCTTCATCCATACCTTATTATTATTATTCATGGGGTCACTCCAAGTCAGCATATATTTCCAATTCATTCTGATTTTCCTACTAATAAAATTTGTTTTACCAGAAAAATAGTCCTTTATCCACATAAATAAATAGTAATAGACTAAAATATATCCAACAAAAAATACTTCCTCACTTGAAGTACCCAACCGAATTGATTTATTAAGTAAAACTGGACGTAAAGTCATTGCTGAGCAGATAAAAACGATTGTAAAAGGTAGTACAGCTTTATCCTGGAAGCAACCATTTACAATAGCAGCATAAATTTCAAGCTGTCGATATTTCTTGACACTTTCACTTTGTATCTGACTTTCATTTAGTTCATTTAAAACATTTTTAGCAATATTACACAAAACAATGTTACAAGAAAACATGCCGTCATATAAAATAAGTCCACCTAATGCAGCCAAAATACTGAAAGTCCAAATTTCATAGAATGATATACTTATTTGTAAACAAAATTTGATAACTGGTTGGTTTATTAAGATTGGAGAAAGTAAAGCAGACATTGGCTCAAGATTTGTGAATAAAACGAGAAGAGTATATATTCCTATAACTGCCACTGTTAAAACTGGAATATTTACCATTGTAAATTTTATGTATTGATTGTTGTGAATATTTTTGGTGCTAAACATAGTGTTCACAGTTTGCACAAAATTTTGGGTTTCAGTTCTTGCAAATCTCATACTTATAAATCCAACCGATGATGCAATCATCCAGAAAGAAAAGCTTATGATATGTTTGCCAATATTAAAATTTTTGTGACTTATCTCATTAGAAAATTTTATAAGATGACAACAGATTTGAATAAAACGTACAAATGTAAGGGTGCGTTCAATAGCTATCAAGTTTCTTAAGCTGTCAGGATTTTTTTTCAGTGTTAGGATTTTTGCTGGACGTCCGCTAGGCAAAAATGGATTCAAGTTTCCAGGAAGCATTTCTAGTAAATTCAACTGTTTATGAAAGAGAAACTTTATGGTTTGGGTTTTAAGCCGACTACTTCTTTTAAGTTTGCACATTTTGTGTAATTAGGTGGTGAATATAAGGATGGAACGCTTGCTAATGGGAACGATGCAAGCTCTTGACATATCCAAAATATTCGTTTTAGTTACTGAAACTGACCCACCGGATTTTGTTTTAAGAAATATTACTTGAATATGTCCTGTTGCCCAAAGTCTATTTAAATAACAAAAATAATTTGATATTTTCTACAAACTGATTCGATCGCTGTTAAAGGTTTGTGGCTTAAAAGTTGAAAATCATTTATAATGAATTTAATTGTAAATTGAAATGTTTATTAAAGCAGCATACAATTTGTTGAGATTGTACATGAAATGGGTGGAACAGCTTGTATTTGTATTGGCAACACAACATATTTTCACTAAGGCAAATCAATATTTTGTTTAAGTTAAGCTCTGGGATTGGCAAGAGATCTGGTAAGGAGTAGCAATATGACTCATGTTGTGGAATTGTCGATTGGTTAGAGTAGGTTTTGCTTTAATAATATTTGTAACAATTGTCGAATTCCTGTTTCAAGCTATCCCTACATCTAGTATTATAAGGTGGTAAGTGAATAAGTTTAAGCTGCTAGTAGAATCCCTTCAAACACAAAGTAAAAGTTAAATTATATCAGACAGCAATGACATGCTTCAGTAAGCCACTATAATTAAAACACATGAAATATAACAGTCGTAGATGTGTTACTTGCCTAGGTAACCTTGTAACCAAGGTTACAAGGTTACCTAGGCAAGTGTACGTCACAAGCGTGAGAGTATATTCTTGTAAATATCGAATTTTTCGTCCTAATATAAATAATCCATTAGAAACCCAGTAGATTTCCCGCACACGTTAACCACGTTACACAGAAGTAAATGTAAATCTCTGTTTACAATTGACAAAAGTTAAATTTACATTACGAATCAAAGTTAACAAAATTTATTTATAAATTGTTTTGTAGCTGATAACTAATCCGCATATTGAGCAGTAACTAGTAGTAAATGTTAACTTTTCTATAAAAAACATGACACAAAATGCATTTTACATTATTTTTCAAACTTGACTACTACCAGGGTGGAATCATGCATGCAAACAAAAATATTAGATTGTAATGCATCACATTATTAATAAATCGTAGCTCTCTATCAATTACGACGAGAAAACCTATACCTAGAAAAAAACTTTAAAATTAACGACAGAGCCTTATGAAAACTTTGAAAAATGTTAGAAACATACATAAAAATTAAGCTTCTAACTTCAACAACTAAACACAAAATTGATACTGCTTGTCCCACCCACAGCATCACAAATATTACCAAAACATTCCCACTTGTCGTTGGAACCTTAAGTTTCCCCAGACTTACAACACTATCTTCAAGATAAATATGACGAAGGATACGATTCCATCGAAGAAAAATGCCAGACTCTTTTGCTGATTTAATTCTCACGAATATATACGGCGGTATTGATCCTTGCAACGCGAAAACTGAATATGATTTGAAATAGTTCTCTTCACCAATGTGCACATTTTCAGATAGATTCCGTTGCTGAAGAAGTGTCGCCAAATAAAGCTTAATTTCCGGTGCAGAAGAAACGACCGCCGTTTTGTGGCATTTGTTTAGCTCTTGGCTCAAAAGCGTATCCTCAATTTCTCGATAAGCATTTTTCATTTCTGTTTCGCTTCCCATCAAACTTTTTGCAGTATTTTGGATATTTTTAATGAATTCTAATAGCTTGGAAAACATTTGTTTATGCAAATGAGAATACTTCAAAATATCTGATTCATGATTAGTCAACAAACTAATATTCAATCTATCTAACCACAAAGTTTGTGCTTGATTATATATTGCGGACTCCAGATAAATATTCGTCCACCCACTAACAGCATTTATAGCTTCGATATAGTGATTAGTTTTGTTCCAAACTAAACTGGGATTGTGACTAAGCCAAAGTATCCGGATATAACTGGTTTTTGTGTATATCGTAAAATTGTTGGTTATCAAACTATTGCAATCTGTCATATGAAGATTTTCCCGAGGAATGATCATTTCGTACATGTTGTTATTTCGATAGCCATTGCTAAACACTGTGGTGGCAACGGTTAGAACGTAAAATATCAGTTTTCCCTTTCCACTTTTTAATATACTTTCTGGGAAATCTTCACTTTGTTGTAAATACTGGGCCATAACAAACCAAAAGTTTCTTTTCCAATTAAGTTTAAAGTTTGAACGAAGTTTTTGTAAATTGTACGCTGACAATGAACATATCATTAGATGAGCAGTGATTATAATTAGTGCCCAAGATAATAAATCATACGGTTTAAGAAGCTCCTTAAAAGGTAGTGATGTCGTTCCTGCGAAGCCACACGCAATAAATCTCAGTGTGGTAGTTACATCTCTCAGGTAAACTTCAAATATTTGGGGTGATGAACCATAATACACGCGAATATAAATTTTTGCTACGCCATACAAATAACCTTTGTAAACCATTCTGCCGTTGACACAAATACTCCATTTTTTACTGCCAATTGTTCCTCCTATTGAAATATTTTTCAATATGGATTGCCAAACACGAACATTCATATAGGCTTCCGTGTCAGATGCGAGTTGAAATTTAGGAAACATTTTCAAAAATCCTTTTGTATTAGGATTTGTTCGTTGACAACGTCTCATTATATTGTAAAATTTTCTCGGTGCTACACCATAATGCGTGTGAATTGTATCCCATGTCATGGCGTCGTTAGGAGATGGATATCCTTTTGAGTTTACAGCTTCCCAAAATGATTCTACTCCGGTGAAGTAAAATGGACTCGATTTTGGAAAAAGAGAAGGACGATTTCTTAAAACAGATTTTTTGACTCTGAAAGAAAAAAATTCTTTGGTAAGCTTTAAGATAAACATTGAACTGATTAAACTTTAAATGCAGCAATATTACTTACATCGGTAGACACATCGGACAAAATATATATGCAAAATATTTTTCATCCTCTCTTTCCAAATTATATATTTGACTTTTGGATGGATGGAGTGGAAACATAAGAAAAACATCAAGAGATGCAACTGGTTTCCTGTTTGAGAAAGCAATAGTGAAAATTGAAGAATACATCGGTGCCAAATAAAGAATCAGGCTTTTCATAACTTCCACAGCATCTTTGAATTTTAGTGAGGAAACCAAAACGTAAATGTTTGGAAGAGACGATGGAAATACAAACTCAACAGATGTATGTACAGCAAAGTAGCTAAACAAATTTGGTGTTGGGTTTCCCTCCAATTCGGATCGAGATGGGTTTAGTAGGATTTGAAATTGACTATTCCACGGCTTAGAATGGCTGGCGAAATCTAGCAATCGGATCGCACCACAGTTTGGTCCTAGTTTTGCTTTAAACTCTCTAGGTTGCCAATGCTTTGCATTTTCTCTTTTATAAAACTTAGAAACAACACAACTTCTTGATTTATTTTGACTGATAGTTCGTAAAATTATTGGTTTATTCAGGTCTCCAATGTCTGTATACTTATAATTTTCAATAATTAAAAGAAAATGATAACGGTTCAAAATGTATTGCAAATCTCTATGTATACTATATTTGTAGGGTTCGTTAAGACTAATTATCTTTTTTATCGTATTAGCGTTATCGGAATTTCCATTTTTTAACTTCATTGCCTTTAACTCGACAAGAAATAATACATGAATCAAAAACAAAATACTAACTGAGATGAGCATTGTTTGGCGTTTTAAAGCTAAAATTTTAGTTACTACATTTAAAAAAAATTTATCCTTTGTGTATATTTGACTGTTTGCTTGGGAAATACGTGATTCAAAACAATACGAAATTGGGTTAGTATATTTTAAACAAGATATCTTATAGTTGATTTGGTAAAGCATTTAAAACAAATATGTTGCAAGAGTTATGAGTAGATATCGAGACATTTAATTATTCAGTAAAAATTTTGCATTCGTAATCAATCAGCTAAGGTACTGGTAAGCAGAATATGCTTACGACAACAGGTTTTAATTACATTAAAAGTTCTAGACAAAATTTTTCCACCCTAAAGCACAGGATTTGTCACTTCTATTTTTTGAGGTTTTGGCTCTTAGGAAAAAAATTGAAAATGGGTGATAATATCCGGAAACATGCAGTTTCAGTAAATATTAGCAAGGCTTTACAACAAATTTAATTACTTTAAAATAAGGAGAACGAGCACTAGTGCAAGGATGGCATTTTGAAACAAAAACCGTCTCCCATTTGCTGTTTTTGGTGTTATAGTCGCAAAAAAAGATGATGAATCCGAATTTTGGGTTGACGAAACTCTTTTTGCCAATATTGAATTTCAAGTAATGTGCTATTAGTTAAAATTGATTACATATGGAAAGAAAATATGTACCCGATTTATGTGAGCTACCTTAATCTTAATCTGTAGAAAATGAATATGTACAGTACGGAATGTTGGCATATAGCCATCCGCAAAAGCGTAGGTTGTGTAATTATTTATGCACACCTCCACGACATAGTTCATCTTCAAGCAAAGAAATGCAAGTAGAACCAAAAAAATTATTAGATTTTTAGAGAGTAGAGAATGCTAATTAGCAACTACACAAATGTAATTAGTAAATTAGCAATATAGAAGATTAATATGCATACGAAAATTAAACTTTAACTTTACTTTGTAGATGGAAATTCTCATTTATTCCAATGTTTTATTACAAAACAAAACTACATGTCATGGTCCTCTTTCCAAGAGAAAGTTTTGTTGAAATAATAGAACAAAACCGAAACGAAATGTTCAAAAGTTTCTTAACTTCTCTGACAGGATTCGAATAAAAATATTTTATTGCCTTACAATCTCCCTCTATCAATTATGAAAAGAGCTTACCTTGGAAACCACGCAAAAATTAACGACATATTCCGATAAAAACCTTTTAAAACGTAAGAAAGATATTCTAAAATCAAGCTTCTCACTTCAAAACCTAAACACAATATTGACACTGCTTGTCCCACCCACAGCATTACAAATATTACCAAAACATTTCCACTTGTCGTTGGAACCTTTAAATTCTTTATACTAACCACACTATCTTCAAGGTAACTATGACGAAGGATACGATTCCATCGAAGGAAAATGCCAGACTCTTTTGCTGATTTAATTCTCACAAATATATATGGTGGAATGGACCCATGCAACGCGAAAACTGAATATGATTTGAAATAGTTTTCTTCACCAATGTGCACATTTTCAGATAGATTTCGTTGCTGAAGAAGTGTCCCTAAATAGAGCTTAATTTCCGGTGCAGAAGAAACGACCGCCGTTTTGTCGCATTTGTTTAGCTCTTGGCTCAAAAGCGTATCTTCAATTTCTCGATAAGATTTCTCCATTTCCTTTTCACTTCCTATCAAACTTCTTGCAGTATCTTGGATATTTTTAATCAACTCTAATAGTTTGGTGAACAAATGTTCGTGCAAATGAGAAAACTTCAAAATATCTGATTCGTAAGTAGTCACCTTACTAATATTCAATCTATCTAACCACAAGGTTTGTACTTGACTATATATTTCGGACTCCATTATCATACTCGTCCACCCGTCAATAGCGTTAGTTCCTTTAATATAGTGATTAGTTTTATTCCAAACTAATTTGATATCGTCATCAGTAATCAAGTGTATTCGGATATAACTAGTTTTTGTGTAAATCGTAAAATTATTGGTTATCAAACTTTTGCAATCTGTCATATGAAGGTTTTCTCGAGGAATTATCATTTCGTACATGTTGTTATTTCGATAACCATTGCTAAATACTGTGGTGGCTATGGTTAGCACGTAAAATATCAGTTTTCCCTTCGTACTTTTTAGTATACTTTCTGGAAAGTCTTCACTTTGTTGTAAATACTGAGCCATAACAAACCAAAAGTTTCTTTTCCAGTTTGAACGAAATTTTTGTAAATTGTACGCCGACAGAGTACATATCATTAAATGAGCAGTAATTATAATTAGTGTCCATGATAGTAAGTCATACGGTTTAAGAAGCTCCTTGAAAGGTAGTGATGTCGTGCCTGCGAAACCACACGCAATAAATCTCAGCGTCGTTGTGACATCTCTAAGGTAAACTTCAAATATTTGAGGTGATGAACCATAGTACATGCGAACGTAAATTTTTGCTACACCAAATTGATAGCCTTTTTTAACCGTTCTGCCGTTCACGCAAACACTCCATCTTCTACTACCAGATGTGGCTCCGATCGTAAAATTCCTCAGTATGGATCTCCAAACTTGAACATTCATATGGGCTTCGGTTTCAGACGCAGGTTGAAATTTAGGAAACATTTTCAAATAATCTTTTGTATTTGTTGGTTGACAGCGTCTCATTATATTGTAAAATTTTCTTGGTGCTACACCATAACGTGTGTGAATTGTAATCCACGTCATGGCGTCTTGAGAAGATGGATAGGCTTTTGAGTTTACAGCTTCCCAAAACGATTCTACTCCTGTAAACGAAAATGGACTCGATTTTGGATAAGGAGCAGGACGATTTCTTAAATCAGATTTTTCGACTCTGAAAGAAAAAATAAATGAAGCTTTATCTTTAATTAAAATGATTAGACTTCGAAATATTCAGTGCTACTTACATCGGCAGGCACATCGGACAAATTATATATTTGAAAGTTTTTTCATCCTGTCTACCCAAATTATATACTTGTCTTAAGGATTTGTTGAGTGTAAAGATAAGGAAAACATCAAGAGAAGCAATTGGTTTCCTGTTTGAGAAAAATCCATTCAAAATTTGAGAATATCGTGGAGCCAGAGAAAGATACAGGCTTTTCATTACGTCCAAAGCATCTTTGAATTTTA
>JAQIXW010002031.1:0-16844 GCA_034700685.1 Willowsia buskii | reverse complement strand
CCGCTATGCTGACTCCTATTCCTTCTCAGACCTAATCTCCTACTCCTTGAGCTAGCAACTCAAGTCTCTTCTCTCTACGTTAACTCTTTGTAAATAAAACGTACAGTTCCAAGGCAAAGATTCCTACGCAGTTTAGCAACGTACACATTATTACGGTCCTCACAGATGCATGATCAATTAGCACTGATCATATTTCAAACTACATATTTGAAAGCATGCAAAGACACCACAATTTTGTTCCTCTTATTGATTTGGAAAGAGATTATAGAGGTCGACGTACGGGACGGTCGGAATATCACATACATTCAGACGAATGTCGACGATTGTTCCTTTCCCTCAACTATTACTTCAAGTTAAAATATTCGTCAACTATCTGTCAAATCCAAAAATATTTGCTTCTTTTGATCTTTAGCACTCATCAAAAATGGCTAACTCCAGTACAGACTTAAGTGTTGCGTTTGATTGAGAGTGTAATTTTAACTCCAGTAAGGCGCATGGCATGGGCTAGAGTAGAGATTTTAGAAGAGGAAATTAATCGTGATTGGAGAATTAAGAACAAGGGTAACATTGAAATGTAGTGAGTCGATGGAATACTACGGTAATTCATTTTTCAATAAAAAGCTGATCACTTTTCCATATAAAACATATCTTTCTTCATCAACAGCATATTTATTGACTTAATGAAGTTTTAAAAAAATATATGGGAAAATGATCAATTTTAGCCTGGCCAAAAACATTTTCCCTTATTTTATGAGTGCATATTTTACAAGAAAGCATTATGCATTTTTAATTTTTAATGTTGTTTCGAACATAATCAGCATTACCAAGTTCATCTCAACATTCACACTTCCTCTCTTTATCCAACGCTACACGTTATCTTTCATTCCAGCATAATATTCAAGCATCTCGCTTTTACTGGAACAACCAGAAAACAATATGGTATTTCTTAAGGGAACAAGCACACACAGAGACACAAGAATACTTTTATGAATTGAATTTTTATGAGTACACACAGCCACGAGATAATTTAAGCTCTTTCCTTTATCATGATCGCAATCTTGAAATATCATCGTAATTTCCTTAAACAACCAGAAATTGAAGTTAGGAGCGACTTCTCAGAATTACTTCTCCCATTCAGAATCTCAAATCTTCCGTGAAATCTTGTCTCAATTCTCCCCATTCTCTTGACTATCGACAAGTATTGAGAATATCATTGTATACTTATTTATTTATCAAAATTTAGAGTTAACGCTGAATGCTAATATGCATGCACTGCATAATTTCAAGCTAGTCTTAAGAGTGTACTTAATTTTCTTTCCTATTTAAGACCAAATATAGTTCAATATAACCCATACCTAAGATATTGAATATTATGGCTTCAGTCAGTCGAGAAAAATGCCTTTTTATTGGTTTTGGTAGCTGCTTGTTGACAGAGTTGAAGAAAGGATCTTTAGACACTTTTATGAATGTGTAATAATATAAAAAAGTATTGGTGTTTGTAGCTGTAAAGGAACTAATATTCTGTGAGAAAAGTGGAAAGGTCCATTTAGGACTCCTTTCGTTTTTGTAACTTGAAACAATACTTTTTTAAGAAGGGAAATGGACCATAAATTTACGAGTTGGGTGAGCACACACTTACTGGGAGTTATGTGATCCTAGGATATTGGGAGTAACTTTAGGATAGTGGACATTAGTCCCAGTCGGCACTGTGGGAAATTTTTTTTTATTGCACCCGATGACTTAAAAGCTTAAAACAATACATAGTACGAGAACTACTCATTATAGTGAGAGTATGTCACCATAGTGATTGCAGAGCATAATAATTTAAATAATTTCTAATAATTTAAATGGAAGAATCGCAAAAAAATATGTCATGTCATTTTTGTGAAGCTAGCTTGACAAAACCAAAAGATAAAATAAAGATTGGACACTCAACTTTCCTGAATTCTGGGAAAAATACGCCATGCGTAAATGGTCCCAATTTTTCGAGTGTCAATATGTTATTGCCATACCATCGTCAAGCGAGCTGTTCTGCATTTTATCAAAGCTTTTCATCTTTTGTCCAAGATTAATTTCTGGTAAAGCCATTAATTTTTATGTATCCTGCCCTTACAGAGTAGTCTCTAGACGTTTTTCACAGCCCACAATCTTTTGTGACAACAACATAATTTGTGACTCATTTGTCAATTCAATGCATTGCTCCTGCAGAAACGTGGTTACGCATGAATATTCGTGACAAGTATTTTTTTCTTGAGTCAGAGAGAAAATTAAGACAAGCTGTTTACAACTACTGAACCATTTTATTTGGGAACATTGTATGCATCTCAACTTTTATCAGATCATGTTTCTCTTGAGCTGGATGCATGAGTATGTATAAAATTATATCTACAAATAATATGAATATACATACATATGTACATCATATTAAAGCTACAACAAGAAAAAGGGATACGGGAGCTTGTAAAATAAAGACGACTAGTGTATTTCCTTTGTATTTGCTTTATTGACACGAATTTCTCGCATTTGTGTAGATTTGTGAAAAGCATTATTTTAAGCTTGTTTGAGGACTATTGACTGCACCCTGCACCGATGTAAATTGTGTAGGAGAAGATGACTAACATGAGATGAGATGTAGAGGATAGGATAGGAGATTTCACAGTAAAAGTCAAATTCAGAAGCTTGCAACTTATCATGTAATATTTTATACATACGAAGATGTGAAGTATAGCTAAATCCTGTGGACAGATTTGAGATGAGCCACTTGTAAGATTCTATTGCTGCTTTGTGTTCATTCTGCTGTGAGAGTCAGGAGTTTAGCTTGAGACAAGCTTACTTGTTCAACAAGCCCAATCAAATACAGAGACACACATAAAATGTTAGCCATTCAGTTTTCTCCATCCCTCTGAATTTTTTTTCTTCTTCTCTCGTGTTTCCCCTGATGTCGGTTATTGCCAAGTGACTGACAAATTAGTAGCAAACCGGTAATGGTCGTGTGAGGTTGTGTGCGCTGCGGGTGCTGCTGTTTCATTAACTGTAACATTAACATTTATTTCGGACTTTGTGAAAAAAATGGGGGAAATGATTTTTTGCTGCATGTCCTATACTAGATTTTTGGGAGGATATTCTACGGTTTCTAGTTTTTTCACAGTTTTTAGAAGAAAGTGGAATCAAAATGGAGAATGCAAATAATTCAAAAAAAATATAAAATCCAATATCGAATTTTGTCTTCGAAAAATAGGGATGTTAACAAAACAAGTGTACCTGCTTAAAATTACATGAGTTTTTATCCCGTATCTAACAGCGCTTTCAAGCACTTAAGCTTAGAAAGTCAGTGAGTTATGAAAGGAAAAGCTCACATAATATAAAAATTCATGATTTTCCGGATGGATATTGGGTTCCCGTGAAGCCAGCAAATGTTTTGAGGTTGGCAATCGTAAGTTGACTTTTAAAAATTATCTTAAATTTTATCAATTTCTTTTTTTATGAGCGTTGTTTTAAGAAATGTAAATACGTAGATCTCGTAAACACATTTTAGAGTTTTTAAAGAAAGTATGTACTTATATCATAACTGGTCATAAAAGTACAGAATTAATTGAGATATAGGCTATTCGCACTTTATATTGGCATAACTGTCATGATTGGCTTAAAAGTAATAAATACATTTTCGTCTTAAAGCAATATTCCTTTTCCACAGTCTTTAAGATATGCTTTTGTCTTGACAAGTGGTGCATTGTAACATATGGTAATCGTTCAGCAATTCTCTCTATATTTTGGAATAATCTAACGGGAAATTTAAGATTCTGGGGGACGTCTGCCTTCACTTTTCTTCAGTTT
Source organism: Willowsia buskii (assembly GCA_034700685.1). NCBI lineage: Eukaryota > Metazoa > Arthropoda > Collembola > Entomobryomorpha > Entomobryidae > Willowsia > Willowsia buskii. The sequence continues at coordinate 13,010 of JAQIXW010002031.1, read as the reverse complement.
TATTCACATTACCCCGATACAAGTAGAAAGTGCTAGAAAAATCGAATTCAACTTGTTTTAATGAAAAATTTAACGAAGGTTGCAATCGGGATTGTATTTCATACTATTAATATTGTTTATTCCTAACATGACCTTAATTATTTTGCATTCTTAAAACTAAAGGGAGACGGAGCAGCTGCTCTCCTGAAGAAGATTTTCGCGATATTTGATGCGTGATTAATCATGGCATAGTCAGTAGCATATGTGTTTATGTTTCAATCGTAAATAAAATAATTATTAAATACTCGCCCTTTTAAAATAATATATAATTTATTTTCAGGTGCGTGTAAACTCAACCGTAATAAATCTTCAAACAGGGATGCTGAGGTGAAAACAAATGGACATTGTAACGTAGAAGGTAAAAATTATATATTTTTAGCTTTCAGCTTTATTATTTTCTTGATTGTTGATAAGTAGTTGTATTGTCTTGTCACTTGTACAAGCTATGTAAAGGCACAATGTCTTTTACACCGTTTATAGCTTTTTTATTTTCCCCCATGCGTTTTTAAGTTAAGTTTGCGTTTGTTAGTCAGGCAATTAGCTGTTTTCAAAACAAAGAAGGTATTTATGAAGTGGCTTACTTGTCATAGTTTTATTACGGCTGAAGAAAGGTTACATCTATGTACCTAATAAAAAAGGAACACGAAAATCTCAATAACTGCATCTCAGTTATGCCCAAATCAGAAAGCTGTAATTGGAGACTCTTTTTGAGTCAGTTGAAAATTTCTTAGCAATAATGAATATTGACTTAACATTGCCATTACAATTGTCTGCTGCTAGCATTGCCGTATTAACATATAAGCAATTTTGCTTACGATATTTTAAGAAAGAACAAGTGCAGGCAGAGATGATCCCAGCCTGCATCTGTATTCCGTACTCTTAAGCTGTCTCTCATTGACCCAATCTGAAATGCATTTTTTACTGTATAAAATATTGGAAAATTAGCAATATTAGTTGTAGTTGGGCAATTGATTTGTATACTTTTAATTTTTTTAAATTTAAAATGCAAAATACAAAGATTTTAATTTTAAAAAAACATTTGAAATATGTGGCTGTAAATTAATTTTTTAAAATCATAATACGTATAAATGAATACTGGAATATTCTATTATTGTTTCTACGCTCAAGTGCAAAGCCATAAATTTGAATTCGTTTAGAAAATATCATAATACGTAAAATAAAGTTAGTGCAGCAAGTAAATCTTACATTATATGTGCTTTCTTCCCCTTTGGAACGGAATTAGTAAGCCATTCAGTTTTCTTAATCGCTTCAATTTTTTTCTTCCTTTTCTCTTTCTCATTTTCCCCTTGTATTGATTTACTGGCACAGGTGTTGATGGTCGTGTCCCTGTTCCATCTATGGCCAACGCTTAAAGCCAGGTGTGAAGAGAAAGTTTGTGGAAAAAGTAATTGTTTGCTACTCTCTGCACCTGTATATTCTGCAAAGTAATTGTTAGATAAGCATTTTTTAAATCTCCTTTAAAAATTCGTGACTTCGCGTTATGCACACAAAGATATATAAAGTGCTATTTCTGGCTGGCTTCAGTTGGCATATGGGTTTCTCAAAGAAAACGGAGTTCCATCAAAAATAAATTTTTATCATAAATCTTCAAAAATTCTCGTATATATCTCGCCATGTCTGTCTAAAAGGCTCCTCCTAATTTCTTCCTTAATTTTTATTCTATAGAGGGCCATAATCCCAGTATTAGAAGAACAGTAGAATCGGAGAAACGCATTAATTATATGGCAATTGTGGAGCAGAGAAATTAAGAGAGCACACGAAAATAAATCTCATCAAAATTCTACAAAGCATGCTTTTTAATAGTGCATAATATTACGTACTAGCATATTTTCCGTAGTTAGGTTTACTAAACTCTCACTCTCATCTAAGAGAAGAGTTGTGTGGTATGATGATGAAATCTAGACGAGAGAATACATAATTTTGTTTGGTCTTGAACAAGCTTTAAATTTTAATGGCTCTCTTAAAATGATATATCAAGAAAAAATACATTTTACATATGTTAAGGAGTGTGGGCTGAAGTATAACGAAAATTATAAATTAGGGCTTTATGATAAACTGGAGAATTTAGACCTTATGTATGTGTATGTCTACGTATGCATGTCTTAGCGGACAAGATAACAAACATACTTTGTACATTACTCATTCAAAGAACATAATATGAGTTCATTGTGAAGATTACTTTTTGATATTTTCTAATCCTTATTCTGACCTAAAATTTACAAAGCAGGCTTTTGTTTTTGTATTCGGATTTCGTTGAAAACTTAATGACAGACTTAAGTTCCAGTGCAGAATGCTCTTTGTGCATGTGATAACGATTGCTGTTGTAGTATTTTTCATCCTACTAGGTATATAAATGAAACTATATATGCTTTAGCAAACAAATGTAGGAGTGCCGCATTGCCGCAGAATTGATGTCCTGACGTGCCATAGAAAAACGTGTATATTTTTTTTCACTGTACATAATTTCTAAATGCATTTATGGGAGGAAACTGTAGCTGTCTTCAATATCACTAGCTACATCACTGTGAAAAAGGAAAAGTCACAAAATGAAAATAAGAGACGAAAATTGTTACATGAAAAAAATAAACACTGAAATTGGATATCAGTTAATTTACCATTGAAGGGTATGGTTTTTCATGCATAGACTTGCTAAATTTTAAGATAAGTACAGAAGATCATGTTTGTCAAAACCACAAACGATATGAGTCATGCTAACAATATATACTAAATAAAGGACACGTATCAGCGATCCGCCTAAAATAATCACGATCCGCTTAAGAATATAATTTGTTAGGCCGAGTGCAATATTTATTTATTTTTCTCGAGTATATTAATATGACTGTTAGTCACGTAGTCACAAATTTGATGAAAGTCTAATCATTTAATATGTAAGCTTCAAAAGTTTGATGATTGAAACTTTTTATTACAGTTAATACCAGAAGTCAAACTTGCATGTCAGGATGGAGGGGCATCGTATTTACTAGTTTGGAATAAATGGTAATATTTTGTTTTGGATTTAACTCGAAAAGAAAGCATAATGTATGACTCATTATAAACGTTAAAGAAAGCAGTATAAACAAGTCTTTGTGAACACTTCTTATGTGTCAATGTGTCTGTCAATGGTAATATGAATAATGGCTAGCATAAAAATTATACACGGTAGGCAATTGCGTTAAGTAGAAAAAATCGAGCGTTTCGTTAGCATACAGTAGATCAATTTTATCCTGCGACGATGTGGCGGTTGTTCATTTAAACATAATGACTCACCTGACATGGTGATTCCAATTCACTTATACACACCTTAAATGGTTTCATTTTTAAGAACCTTACAGACTGAAAAATGCAGACCAAACTCTTGTTTTAGATCCAGTCACTTCAAGTTGTCAGTCAACAAGGGAAAGTCTGCTTCGTAATATTTCGTTTTATCGGCCAAGAAGATGGATAATGTTTAGAAGTAATTTTCACATCTAATCTTGTCTTGCGGCATTTGTTCTTAGAGGAGTGAAGTATAATGTTAGTATGTTTGCATCCTGTATGACTTCATTGTTCTGAAAATTAGAGCGAGACGCTATGTAAAGTATTTACAGTTAACTTTGAATTCGTTACTTGCTGCAGTACTGCTAGTAAACTTGTCTCTACATTAATATTATGCGATAAGATAAGCATTTTGTTTCCATACAAACATTATAATATTACACCTTTAGATAAATAAATTGGGTAGCAGACTTATTGAAAACAAGGAATAGTAGAAAATTATAAATATGTTTAGCTTCTTTTGAAAAGGGCTGTAAATATTTTACTACTCTGATAAGTATTGAGCATAATTAAGTATTCTGTTTAGCTGTTCATACTCACATAAATTTTAATATTGATGGTGTTATCATTTTCCTCAATTAATGAGATTTTCACACATACTTTATTTTGTAATTGAAGTTTTGCGATATCTGTACTTAATATCTAATATGCCTTAAAAACGTATCTTTATGCATAGGTGAAATGGTCATTACTGATGATTGAATGAATTTAATGAATGAGTTTATTTTGTTGGCATTCTGACGAAATTATGCATGAAGGTAAACTTTTTCAGGCTTAAAACTCTTAATAGTATGTATTCATTGCTTTCCTAAACAATTGTGAAATAATCGTATTGGATATTATCAAGATTTTTTTTCTTCAGACGTCAATGCTCTTCAATCAATAAAGTTATCCAAATCAATCTAAATATCAAACCTCTTCATATAATTTGTATTAACTATTTGTTTACAGCTCAAATTCTGGACAACCATGCTGTTGTCGAAGGAACCACGAACAATACGACTACTGGTATCATCACATCATAAGTTTTGTATTTCACATAAAGCCATGAAAACGTAACTGGAATGGAATTGAATGAAAAAAGATCATTCGTTAGAACTTGAGTCGAAAACTTAAAAGGTGATTTTAATGCATATTTGCATACCAAATTTAATTTATTAAGATCTTTAATCTTTTTCCTATTATTTTTTAGAAATTTAATTATTCTTAATTTGATCCCAATTTATTCCAGGCTTCCAGGCGGAGGACACAACTAAGATGGATGAAACTGCTTCAGTCTACTTTTGGAATATGACGATACATTATTGAGGATGAACACAGCTGAAAAACTGGATGAAAGAACACTCTTCAAATTACATATAGAAGGGAAACCGAAGAAAACATGGTCAGTGCCTAAGCTTAGTAATAGAGATATAAAAGCGATGGATTCATGTAGCTCTAGAGCTCAATAAAAATATCACTTATGTTTGCACATTGCATCGCCGTCACAATTATTATTAATAGAAAATGGGTAAAATCGGATCCAAGTCCGAGAAGATTTAATGTTACCGTTTATATCCACGCTTTGCAACCAAAAAACTGACTTGTAATAAATATAAGTCAAATATCTTAGTAAGCATTTAGTAATTTTTATAATTAGAAGTTTATAAAATTTACGTATATTGTAGAGTGCAAGATAATTTGCTTTTTTAATGTTAAAAAACAGGTATTTCATTTAGTTATGAGTATTTTACACTGATTCATTTTTACTAGTTTTGACATCAAATTTGATCGTATTTACTCTTGTGCAAAAACGAATTTTAAGAGAGCAAAACTTGACTGCTCCGCTTCAGATTATCAGTTCCGTGTCACTTTCAATTTAAAATATAGATCTAAAAATATGACAGTTCCCATTTGATTACAATGTTATGATCTGTCATAAAAATTTTCATGACGTAAGTACTATATGTCGTTTGAACATGCATGACCGCAAATCAGTTCTGAACAGCTTGTCAGCCGTTCACTTTTAATATGTATTGTCAAAGGTAGTGACAATATATGCAACTTTGAGTAATAAAGTGTAGTGAATTATTAGTGAGTATTATAACTAGCAATATGAGCATTGAGATAGTCAGAATCTTGTATCCGGTGTAGCTCCAGCTAAAACAGGAAACAGATTCAGCAGACTTGATGTTTTCGTTTATATCACATTTTAGCTCATTAGGCAGACATGAAAGATATCTTTACTTAAATATTTAGTAACTTGAGGGACTTCATATGCTGGAACAATGTGTTTCTTAAGTAACCTCACCCACCATGAAACGGCGTCATTTTACTTGCATTGCGCCAAAGTCTTGGAATTAATTTTAAATAAATGTGTTTATTAATGAAGATCTATAATAGCAAAACTTTCAATGGTATTTCGCATTTCTCACCAGTCTCCATATTACAATGCAGGAAATATGGAAGCATTTATTCAACCATATATGTAAGCATATCAGATGATTTGATTATTGCTTAATCATAATTGCGGAGTAACCCAAATGACTCTATTTATTAATAAATTGAAGACATTTTCGTGCCCGTTGTAAGCTCACTCATGAAGCTCAGTTAGGTCTACTGAAACGAGAGAAAAGTTTTTCAAGGATTTGTACAATGTTTGAAACAAAAGAATCCGGTAGACATGCCTAATTTTTGGTTAGTGTTGTCTTCTCTACAGATGTTGGGGAGAGCTAGTTTGAATTTTACTGAGTACTGAGCTTGTGGCACAGGCTATATCATTTTTCTAAATCATAGCTTATTTTTAAGCAGACCAAAATTTTACTGACTTGTTAATGCATCTATTGTTGTAATCTTAAAGGGAATGATTTTGCGCGTATAGTTGCAAGCTTGGAATCACATGATTTTAATTTTCAGTCTCTTGAGTTTTATCAAATTTCACTTTGGAATATCGCCAAATGCAAGGGACTTTTGCGGAATAAATGTGTCTTTAGTGTACAAGTATAGTGACATTTGGCATATTTAAAATTATAGTATGATGATGCGCTTAAATAAAAATGTTTAAAAAGATGCCCTGTGTGGCCAACCAAATATTCTCTTTTGTGGTATGCGATGTATGCATTCCAGAAAATTAACGTTCTCTTGTGCGTCACTATACGGATGGTGTATCATCTCGGTTTTTTGCAATGTAGCCAGAATTTTCATTTTCATTTTCGGTGTATTGTAACCTTTAAAGTTTTGTCGTGTTCCATATTGCCATTGCACTTTTGCAAATTGTGATTTACAGTAATTCTACTTTAAGGAATTGCATTGAGTGTATCAGGGTTTTTCTTTAATGACATTATCCCAGGTTTCACTTCCAAGGTAGTGAATATTAAACCTTTAATAAAAATATAAACTCATTAGATGATTTAAAGAGGCGGTTAAGTGCTGAAACCATGCAAAAAATATTAGATTATGTGTTCGTCTTTTTTAGTGTTTGGATATGAAACTCAGCTAGTCTACGGAACCGTTAGCGTTGTCGTTTCTGCATGAAAAAGTTTTGATATCTCTATTTGAAGGGATCCGCCAGAGCTTCAGGATCTAAGAATTCTCCTAATCTGAAAACCGAGCATTTTATTGAGAGTGAATTGCTCCAGTGCTGTTTTACAAGACTATAAGTCACAGAAGATATTTCATTTATAGGAATAGAAGTTTAGATTTTGGGTGGTTTTAATTTTCAAAGTCTCTTGATCTTTATTTTGCTGAAGTATAGCAACAAAGTCATGAGTCTTATATGAATATTGTGTCTTAAGGACACCAATATTTGCACAAGCAAACTGCAAACAATTTTTCGCCATAATAGATTGATTGAGAGATAACTCAAAATATTAAAGTCTTCTTTGTAAAGACGTTACCTCTCAGATTGCATGGAACCTAATGTTGCTTTTATGCCACTTGAGTTTTCATTTTACGAGGTATGGATTTTGAAAGCGTTTATAAAATATAATTTTCAAAATGAATAAAAACCGACAATAAAGACTAAAAACGAAGTGATGTATAAAATCTAAAGTTCATGATGCAATTGGGATAATGTGTTTTGGAAAGTAATGAATTTTCTTCATCCTTCAAGTATCCATAGACTCAAGTAGTTGCAAATGTCTTTGGATGGAACTGTGAATAAGTGGAAAATTAAAAAGCGCCTTTAGAGAGTTTTGTGCTTTAGTTAATTTTACGGAACTCGATGAGTGACTAATAATATGATAATAATAATTACTTTGTCACATTTGATAATAACTTATATTTTATTGATAATTTAACTACGTTGTTTGTCAGACTCTACTTTTGAATATCTTAAAGCGTTAAAAGTAATTGAGACATAATCTAATTTTATGCCAATATAAACATATTTGTTAGTGGCTAGTTCAAGGTATGACTTCAAGCCACCTTTGGTATTCTCGTAATTTGCATTGGATTTGTTGTTAAACATACCATCAAATTGGAAACAAGGAATTTTAATTTATATAGGTTGGAAACGGGATAAAGACTTTAAAAGATTTTACGCCTTCGTCAATTTCCCCTCGTTTGACCACGCTTCAATAACTGTTCATAAGATACAAGATTCATAGGATTGTTCAATAAATTTTATGATTTTTACATTCCAAATATCAGTGGTCACACGAGGTGTTTTGAAAAGGAAGATAAAGTATTTTGTCAGTTAATTAGAGATATGAGTGTTACCCTGTTCATGCAATATCGTTACTGCATGAAAATGTTTCCACAAATTCTGCAGCAAAGCGAAAGTGCTTAAGAACCTGAGGAGCCTCATCCTCCTCATCCATAAACCGAGCACTTTCCATTATTTTCAATTGATTAGGATATCATATTGTGTACTCACGTTTATTAAACAATCAAACAAATAGCCTTAGTGGTAGTAGTATAGCTTTATTATGTTTAAAAGGCCGCAGCTTATACATAATATAAAGATTTACAGACATTATTTCGGGTGACTTCCGTCACCAAATAAATCAATTTTCATAAACTTAAAATCAAAAACCAATTTATGATTCATACAGATTACTGTTACAAAGGTGTTTTTGATCATTTCCTTACTTCGTAATCCTATAAAAATATTACAAATAATCTTGTAATGTACTCAAGCTATTAAATTCATTTGAAAAATTGACCACTCCTAAGAGTTTTCAAATTGTCACTGAATGAAGATCTCCAAAGTATGCTTCGTTGTCTTCACCAGGGGTGGAATTAGATGTGTTCTCTTTTCAGACGCAATAATTGTATCAATCCACCTGTATAGTTTATTTGATTTCATGACTGGGTTTCCTCTAATGTTTGCACTCGCCGGGTATAATTATCTAAGTTGAAAAATAGTTTATTTCACAGAATGCTGTGTTGAGAAATATTTTTTTGCTCGGATTTTAAATATATCATGCTTTAGGTAATGTAACATGCGTCAATTAAAGGACCTTACTCAAGATTTGTCTCAAGGTGGAGACTTTGAAAACTTCCAAGGCAGTCAAACCTTTAAACAATTATATACAAACATGGCATAATTTAGAAATTCCAGTGGAAAATCCAATTGACAAACGAAATATTTACATCGTTAAAAGATTTTTAGTACTAATCTATAAATATTTGTCAGTATTAAATGCTCCATGTGTTTTATTTCTTCGTAAACAAACTTATGAGTAAAAGTATTATGTTCGGGCAGCTGAGCCCTCAGTTTTCTTAAACTGTACTGTACAAGAGAAATAAAAACGATTTAATTTTTTACTGTCTTCATGAAAAATTCTACAAATTGAAATCACGGCCAGCGATCAAAAATCAAATTTACGCACAACCAAATATCGGCTATGCAAAATTGATACTTCAATGTATAGTATAAACACAAAAGTAGTTTACACCATTTTTCTTGTTCGTGATGAAATATTGTCTAAGGTACAGACAGTATTTACGATTTTAATTAATAAATTTGATAGGGGTAAGGCCAAATGGAAGTGTGGAAGCTTCTTAAAACTGAAGTTTATACGTTAGATGATGATTTTGCGCATGACCTTTTTTCTGTGTTCCTTCAGACCCGCTGGTTGACCTGCTCCGTCGCCACCTGGTCCCCAGTAAGGCTCTAATTGATTCATTTCCTCTCTGTATTATTAAAAGAACACAAGTTTTAAGTTTCTACTTTAACCTTTAATGACTTGGGTTCAGTTAGTTTGGTTGCTTCTTTTTCTATCTCGTCACGGTCGCTGCTGGAGAGTCTGTGCGAAAGACGCTACTTTTTTGGGCGTGAATTCTGTTCCAATGATGATGCATTTGTTGGATTCGCAGTTAGTATTATAGTGTCCCTTACGAGTAAAAATATTAGAATGTATATACAGTTATCAGGGAGGTAAAAAGCCGGGCAGAAAGCAGAAAACAGGTCTGATCTGTAGAATCAGAAGAACTGCGCAGATGAGCATTAATTGTGCTTTACCTATAAAAGGGATTTTATTTAAATTTTTTCGATAATAGATTAATTTTGGATATGTTGGAATTTTGAATGTTAGATGGAGTTTTGACTTAATGGCATGAAAGTCCGTAAAGGAAAAATGTTTACTATGAATATGTTGGAATTAAGCATTTGAAATCTGTTAAGTTTAGGACTGACTGTGAGTAGTACAACTAGTTTAGCAATAATTTTTGGTGAAATTTTCGTTTCCTCGGAAACACTGAACAAAAATCATATAAGAATATAGTAAATAGTCTAGTAAGGTACTCAAGCTTTTTAAATAAATTCTTCAAATTTACCTCTCGTCAGGGATTCTGATCCCAACATATAATTTACAAACATAATATGGTTTTTGGTGCCAAACTTGGCACCGTGAGATTACCTAAAATAGTTTTGTTCCAAACCCTGACTAACGGGCCATTCACGTATATCGTTGCGTCTGGAAAGTTTGGCGGTCTTGATGGAGAGAAAAAGATGAGGAGAAAGGCATAATGTGTAGTTTGTGTATATGTATATGAATTTATGTATGAACTCACAGGGAATCGAAGGAATGTGAAGGTTTGCCCTGTCGCATCAGAAAAATGGTGTCAATACAGAAAAGCATGATTCCATCACTTTTTCGTAGGACTTGGAGCATTATATCACGTAATAAATAAGTATTTAACAGACCTTATGATGGTCGGAGTCAGATAAAAGCGGAAATTACTTGGATTTTTAGTTGTGAAATAGAAAGTAGTATATGTTCGGAGGCAGCTGAGATTCTGTCTACACGAAAGTTTCCAGATTTGTGGAAATTCAAAAGATAAATACTTGCAAGATTAACTAAGCTTAACTAAGATTAACTAAGAGAAATTATCTGATTTTATGCCAATATAAAGTTAAAAGTAAGTGCCTTGGTCTAGGTACGACGTCAAGCCTCCTTTTTTAATCTCTTAATTTGCTTAAGTTATCCATAAAATTAATTTCCCAAGGTGGAGGAAATTAAAACTTGGGGCCCTCGTCCAATTAATTTAAATTAGGGGCCTAGCCCCTGCCACTCATCTGTCCAAAATATGAGGTGGACGTAAACGCCATTTGTGCATTTGGAATAGAACTTGGAAAGTTTATCTCCTATTTTACACCGTCTGAAATTGGTTATTTCACAATTGTCAATTGTCAAGAAAAGAAATCATCTATCTATATTATATATATGTAGCCTTGGAAGGTACTCAAGCTATGTAAACAAATTCTCCAAACTTTTGTCTCATTGTATGTGATGCAATGCATTAGCCTGTGGATTCGAGCAACGACCGGGTGGGGTACCCCGTGAGGTTTGCTCGTTATTCCTGAATTGGAAGGTTCCTTTTCCGTATTCACACTCGAGATTCAGTGCTCTCATTGTCCGTTTCAACATTTTCCATGCTATCTATCACTCATTCTATTATGAATGCAAAGCGGGCAATCTTTTCATCACGTTTGCTATCTAAGCTTTTGTTAAATGTTTCTGTGTATTTTACTGTCAATGTGAAGGTCAGAGAATATTTGCTTAATCAATGTACTATTTAAAGCTCATTACTCTCAGCAGGAAGAAAAATGGTTTACCATAGTCAAGTTTGGACATTAAAAACTCTTGTTTAGCACGCAGTATTTTAAATAGTTTGGGAATAATTTATGGTGAAAATATCGGTTCCCCTGAAACATTGAACAAAAATCCTATAAAAATATTACAAATAGTCTTGTAATGTACTCAAGATATTAAATTCATTTGAAAAATTGACCACTCCTAAGAGTTGTCAAATTGTCACTGAAAGAAGATCACGAAAGTTTGCTTCGTAATCTTCTCCTGGGGTGGAATTAGATGTGTTCTCTTTTCTGACGCAATAATTTTATCCATCCACCTGTATAGTTTAATTTATTTGAGGACTGGATTTCCTCTAATGTTTGTACTCGAAGGGTATAATTAGCTAAAATGAATAATAGTTTATTTCACAGAATGCTGTGTCGAGGAATATTTTTTTATTCGGATTTTAAATATATCATGCTTTAGATAATGTAACATGCGTCAATTAAAAGACCTTACTCAAGATTTATCTCAAGGTGGAGACTTTGAAAACTTTCAAGGCAGTCAAACCTTTAAACAATTATATACTAGCATGGCATATTTTAGAAATTGCAGTGGAAAATCCAAACGACAAACGAAATATTAACATCATTAAAAGATTTTTAGTACTAATCTACAATTTTTTTTAGCATCAAATGCTCCATGTATTTTATTTCTTTGTAAACAAACTTATGAGTAAAAATATTATGTTTGGGTAGCTTAGCTGTCAGTTTTCTTAAACTGTACAATAGTAATTAAAAACGATTTAATTTCTGCTGTCTTTATAAAAGATTCTACAAATCGAAATCACGGCCAGCGATCAAAAATCAAATTTACACACAACCAAATATCCGCTATGCAAAATTGATATTTCAATGTATAGTATAAACACAAAACTAGTTTACACCATTGTTCACGTTCATGATAAAATATTGTCTAAGGTACAGACAGAATTTTCGAAGATAATTAATAAATTTGATAGAGGAAAGCCAAATGGAAGTAGGAAGTTTCCTAAAACTAAAGTTTATGCGTTAGATGATGATTTTGCGGACAATTCTCACTATCTTTGTTTCGGTGCTCCTTCAGGCCTTCCAATGATGATGCATCAGTTGGATTCGCATTTCGTATTATAGTGTCCCTTACGAGTAAAAATATTAGAATGTATATACAGTTATCAGGGAGGTAAAAAGCTGGACAGAAAGCAGAAAAAACTCTGATCTCTGATCTGTAGAATCAGAAGAACTTCGCAGATGAGAATTAATTATGGTTTATCTATAAAAAAGGATTTTATTTAAATTTTTTCGATAATAGATTAATTAATTAATAGATTAATGCTTGAATGTTAGATGGGGATTTGACTTAATGGTATGAAAGTCCGTTAAACAAAAATGTTTACTATGAATAAGTTGGAATTAAGCATTTTAAACTCGGTAAAGTAAAGGACTGGACAGTACAACTGGTTTAGCGATAATTTTTGGTTAAGTTACCCATCTAGAGAATTTAGTTGCGGTTTTAACGCGCGCAATTTCAAGTCTGTGCGTCAGAGTCTGTGGACGCCAGCTCGATCCCCGAGGAACGCGTTTTTGACATTTGGAG